>VUQI01015253.1:42029-56175 GCA_015106735.1 Paratilapia polleni
GAAAGACCCCCAGTTCTTTTTTTTTTTTTTTTTTTTTTGGGGGGGGGGGGGGTGTTTGTTTGGGTTTTTTTTCCACATAGAAAGTTAACAAGGACTCAAAATGATACAGAACCTACTAGCATGATTAATAATGTAATTAGTATCAATCAAATCTTAGCAATCTTAGCAATCCCTTGTCGTTCACCATCAGTCGATGAACCTTCTGTTGTCAGCAGGATGGCACAAATGTTGGCATTTAAGCTTAAAGTTGCCATATTCATGTGATTATGTTTGTTTGTGTAAAAGTCATGTATCGTTCTATATAGTCTGCATTATTCATTTCACCCTATAATTGAAAACTGATGGACAGATTAAACAAAGTCACTGTACCAACCATGGCTCCAGTTCAGAGCATAAATTTACTCAGTAAATACCATCACACTCAGCCTTTTACATTATGCATAACACTGTATTGCATCTATCAATTAACAATGCATGAGGTATTCAAAGAGGACAGCACATTTATTCAAATAAAGTCTGTTTCACTGGTATCTGTGCCTGAGGTTCACGTTGCTTCTGAGTCCACCTGACTAACTGAATTTCCTGCATGAATGTCAAAAATAGTTTCCTAATACTGCAAACTCTCAGTTACAGCAAGTAGTGGATATAGAGCTTTACACTGTAAACATTCACAGAATCTCAGGGTCTGAGTGCATCTGAGTGCATCCACATCCCTGTATGGAACCTCTGTGTCTGTGGTTATTGGGATCTTCACTGCCGATCACAAATGTACAGCACATTTCATGGTCCCCAACTCAATTTCCTCAAGGTCATTAAAAAAAAGGTTCACATGGGCAGAGAACCAAGATTTCCTGAGAAGTCTTGTTGTTCATTGCCTGCAAATTGATGTTAGAAGAGGTGGCATTTGTTTCACGCCAGGGTCAAGCTTATCACTGCTACAAAAACATTATTCAAATAAGACATCTCATCTTCTTGGAATATTGAATGATTCTGTTAATTCCATGTCAATCAGCCCATTATATTTTGTTATCATTGGTATTCATTCTGGCATATAGTGATTGCACTGGAGGAAAGACCCAAGGTCAACGATAGCATTAGGATTTGCTGTAGTGAGCACTGAACAGGAGCTGACCTGACTTGATCTGAACTGACCAGACTCCTAGATAACAGCTCAGTGCATCACCAAAATTATATAAGGTTTAGAAAATGATCCTAAAGCATTTTTTTAAATTTTATATATATTTTATATTTTTAAAAGCTTGTTAGAGGTGACTGACTTCTAAATGGATGGTTTGATGGATTGCCCCACTGACGAATCAGCACTGATACCCTTACACCGTGCTGCTGGTGAACAACAAAAAATGACAAGGATGTCAGATTCTTATGGGACATGGTAGGTCAAGATACGGTTTACAGGCCCAAGGGAGTATATTTTCACACTATTGTAACATGTAGCACAAGGACAAGATATTAGCGGCTGTTTTGGGCAAAGAGACGAGCAGACGAGCTGCATACGTGATATGTGCGATGTTGTGACTTATTCAGATCTCAGCACAAAGAGAAGAGGCTTCCTAAAGTCTCCTAAAGTGTTTAAATGCACAATAATCTTCCAAAGACCAATAAAAAGAAAAAATCTGAATGACTTGGTGTAGCTGTTCATTTTTCCAACAGCCATTTAGGCGAAAAAGTGTCCCCCAAATCAAAAGGATTGGGTTGTTTTTACTGATCAATTTTAAAGGATTTTTTCTGAAAATGTCAGTGGTGTATGACTCTGCTGCAGATATGTTACAGTAACAGTGGAGTTTTGTTTATATACATTTCTGAGATGTCCTTTTTTCCTCATTGTAGGATTTCAAATTTGTATGCCTTTAAAAATATTTGTATATCTGTTATTGTATATGATCTCTGTGCAAAGTGAAATTTTGTTGTGGGAATGTGTTTCAATTACTGCTCTTATTGAAATGCCTCTTTTCCAATCTCTATTTTTCCAAACATGCTATTTTGAATTTCCCTGTGCCTCTCTATGTCTCTCCCTGCTTCAATAACAGGGGCCCATGCAAAAAAACAGGGCGAGGATTTATCGGATAACGACGGTGATGAAGATGAAGGTATTTTCCATGGTGATCAAAGATGGTGCATGATTTCCTTACAAAATGACACTGTTTTCTGATCATTTATGGATTTTTGTTTGATTTCTTTTTTTTTCAATTGCAAATGCAATCATCAAGCACCCCTGTCACATTACAATCTGTAGAGCAGTTTAGTGAAAAAGAGTGCATGTGAGTGAACGTGAGTGCATGTGAAGGCTCTTGTTCCTAAGCATCTGAATTCAGTCAGTGTACGGAGTGTTTAGCTTTAGAGTCAGATGGGATCTAGTAGCTGTCTAGATAACCAGGCTCGGGTTGAATAATTTTAATATCTCAGGGACTGGAGCAACTGTTATTACAAGGGGAGAGTCAGTAGTTAGAGCCCCTTTTTAAGGTGTGGCCAGTAGCTGAATTGGTGGCGATAATGGTAGTGGGAAAGTGAAGCAGCAGTGTAATATCAGACTGTTCACCCAGAGTACCAGCAGATTTAGATGAGGAGCGGCAGTTCAGGAGTGCTGCTGGAGAGGATTAGAGGCGAGAGGTGTAGAAAATGGGAAGTTGCTGCTCAGCAATCGCATTGTTCACTTTCCATATTTATCTTGGGATATTCCTGGCTCAGGGTGGATCTCTGCCGAGATTAGAATGAGAGACGATTCTTGTGCTGCAACAGAAACGGCTTAAGTGTCTGAATCTAAATCAAACCCTTGATATCGCCCCGCCCTTGTCTTCCTTTGCCATTGTAGGGCAGGTGATGCAAGCATGATGTTGGGTATCAAGGTAAAGCCCTTGTTTTATGCTCCATTTGTTTGTTATGGACAGATTGGATCTTTGCACGTTATGTGTACATTTAGTGAACAAGATTTAACTGAATGTCTGGAGGAAAGCTTTTTGGGACGTTAGCACACGTTAAGAACATATGGACTTTAAATTGGTCTTGGAAAGCTAAAATTCACACCAAAGTGTCATATCTTTTCACTTATTTTTCTTAAATGTGGGCACAATGAGCTCTGAATGGATACTGCTTTGGGTTATTTCCAGATGTTTAAGGGTTTGTTGGGTGCCTTCTCCCTCCTTGCCAGTGGGCTCTTCTCTCAAAAAGGAGCCTCATGCTGGCCTTGATCACAGAACAGGAAGCGTTGCCATAGCACCACTCTGACACACAGGTGTTTCCTCATTCAAGCCCAGGGCGAGCTGTTGCAACTGAAGCCAAATTGCCTTCAGTCTTCAGCTTGACTGTGTGCATACATGTGGAAGTTTGTCTTCCTTCAAGCAAGCCCATATGCGTCAGTATGTAGCCCTAAGTCCGTTTAAAATTGCTGACAAGTGCCGATCCCTTTGTCTGGCAAGTCTATGCATGCGTACACAGTGGCTTGGTCTCCAAGCTGTTGTGCTAGACTAGCCTCACTGAAAATGTGACAAGTCTATTCTTTACTGAGCGCAACTAATGCTATTTACAGAGCATCACCGTAGAAGTACAACACAGTCCCAGCAGAGTCTCTGCAACACTACTGTAACTAATGCGTGTGTGACAGAGTTGGCCATCAATCCCTAAACATGATCCAGAAGATTTTTATTGTTCCGGTGAATGTGTGGAACTGTCATGGCCCAACATATGAAACCACTGTTCAGGGACACCTCTTTGTTCCTCTGTAATCCCCCCTCCAGAGAGCTGTTACGTCAGGGGGAAAAGACTTTACTCCCTGAAGGATGGTTGCACAAACCACAAAGTCCTTGTAAGTCTTACATACATTTGCTCTCACAAGGAGCAGTACTGTTGTTGCAAGTAATAGCAAACGCCATGTCTACAGTTAATGTACGGCAAGCATTGCCAATGAAATTTAAACATTTGCACTCAAGTTAAAGGGCAAATAGAATCACAACACAAGCACAACTCCCACTCTCGCCCGAGCTGAGCTAGTCTCCTCTTATTCACATATTCTCATTCAGTTGAGAGAGCTACTGTCTTGTCTGGTTTCTCTGTCTAACCCCCTCCATCTCTCAGTCTGTTCCTCCCAGCATTACCATGTGGTCTCAGTTGGCAGTCTGTCTATCCTGGGCTAATTTGCTTCCTCCCTACAATATATCTGAACTGCCCTCCTCCCTGTTATATCCCTCCAGATATGTTCTCAAATTCTAATCAAAATAAATATTGGAACAATAAAGAATTCCTTTTATTGCCAAAGAAATGTAACCTATGGAATGGTAATATATAAATTTACAATAAAAAGACTGGGTAACAGCCAGTAAAAGCATTCAAATGAGACAAAGAGATAAGACTAATGAAATATGTAGCCTGGAAAATATTATACTGCACTACTATTACACTACTGTATTTCTTTCTAAGCCTCTCCCTCTTAACATTTCTGCCCGTTTATCTCTTCCTGTCTCTTGCTGTCTGGCCCTTTTCTGTGTCCGCCTGTCTGTCTGTCTGAGCAACAGTCAACCCCCTGGCACCCCCAAAGTGCATTCAAATTCTGCACAACACTCCTGCCTGCAAAACAAGCATGCAGGCCAAGTTGCTGTGATTTACACCAGCCCACAATCAAGACTCAATTTTACAGAGGCTGTTATTGCACTGTAAAAGGGAGTGCAAGCTTTCAATCACCTACCTGCTGTTGTTAGATAAAGGTGAGCATGTAAATAGAGGAAGCAAGTCTATGTAGGAGCTAAATCTTCCAGGTTGAACATGGCAATGTTGCTGAGGTAGAGTGCCTAGTGATAGCCTGGGAGAAGCAACCGTCCCCACTCCACCTCCAGAGTGTCTTGCACCACTGCTGCCTCAGCCCTATCCCAATGATGAAAAATAGATCTGTGTGTTTCTGTCTTTTGGCACTTTGAGACTTTAGCTCTAATCAGAAGGAATGCTTCCACCCAGAGTGTGTGTGCACACACTCAGACATGTACACACACGTCCAACAAATCAGTGCACACATGCACACATAAACAGTGCTTGCTGCCCAGCTCTAGAAGCAAGCACTCAGGAAGACAACGAACACATACAGATACACACAGACATACTCCCACCCTGAGAGACGCTTTTGCTGTGCCAGGGAGCAGAGCTGAGCTCCACCTGCCTGGGTATTACCATTAATTCCATTGCACAGGCCCGACTGGATCCCTATCCAGCAAAGCCCTCAGCTCATCTCAGGCAGCCTGGAGAGTGGTAAATCGACAGTGGGGGCAATTCACACACCATTTTCTCTATTCCGCCACTATCCTATTCTCTCTGATGTGGCAGGGAGGAGGAATCATGCCCCTTGAAGCCCATTTATGCAGAGATCTTTGGAATGCTACTGCTCAGCTTCTTTCCAAGATAAGCATTGCCACTAATGGCTGATCCGCATGGGCATCATTTGAGCCATTTCAAAGGATAGGAGAGCCAGACTGGTACTGTCATCTTTATTTTTTTCTTTGTCCTTTCCTCTTGAGTGGCACAAAATAATTGGGAAGGCAAAACATGTAAAAACACACTTCTTTTGAAAAATGTGTGGAATGGAGTGGAGAAAGGCTTTCAATTACTTCATAGAGACACTTTGACTCTTTTCCTATGCAATGCCAGAGCAGGTCTAAAGGGTTTGTGCACTGCAGTGTGTTTGTTCAAATGCTGTCATTGACCCTTCAGTGTGTTTGTACAGTTACCATCAGCGTTTAAACTCACGCCAAGGACAGCAGGCTTCGTTGAAAGACTAAAGGGTTACTTCTCTTTCATTCTGGCAGCAAACAGCTGTCTGTGAATCTTAGGGATGACAGCACCTCTACTGCTTTCTCCTCTAAACTAGATCCTGGCCAGCTGTAGGGGGCTTTGGCTAATAGCCTTGTAGGCTTTTCACAGTGTCTTTTCTTTCATTTAACTCAACCACTGTCTATCCCTGTGTTTCATTTTTCTATCCTCATACATATACACACTATCTGCCCTGTTTCCAACATCATATTTAACACACAGACACAGCAGCCAGGGAGCAAGATGTCACCTTCACACAAAGGTCATTCCTCCCATTACATTCACTGTAGTCAAGGCTGCTAATAGAGGCACACACACTCACACACTTTTCCTTTTTTATACCCTTTCTTTCATTTTAACTCAGTTCCTCAGATATATCAGGTATGAAGAACACTTTAGAGTCTCACATAGTCCCACTTAGAGGTGTCACAATGCACATATTATAATATCGAAATATCTGTGTAATTGTTCTTTTTGTATACATTTTTACAGTCATGGTTACAGACTCTCTCAAAACCTCCATGCACTTACTGTTATGTCCATAAATATTTGGACAATGACAGTGGATTTTAAATTAAACAGTCAATATGTAATTGAAGTGCAGACTTTCAGCTTTAATTCAAGGGGTTTAACAATAATACTACATTAACTGTTTAGGAATTACAGCCATTTTTATACATAGCCCTCCATTTTCAGAGGCTGAAAAGTAATTGGACAGTTGCCTGACAAGCAGTTTCATAGCCAGGTGAGGCTGGTTCTCATTATTCCGTGACAAACTAAGCAGATAAAAGATGTGGAGTTGGGTGTTTAACTTGTATTTCATATCTTTTCAATGGTACTCTCAATATGAGGTCCACAGGGATGTGGATACAAGTAAAGGAGGCCACCATTAAGCCAAAAACCTGTCAGAGAGATAACAAAAACTTTAGGAGTGGCCAAATCAACAATCTGATGTATTCTTAAAAAGAAGGAATGAACTGGGCAGCTCAGCAACACCAAAAGACCCGAAAGATCACAGAAGACAATTAAAGTGTAGGATCGCAAAATTCTTTCCTTGGTTAAGAAAAACAGCTTCACAACACCGAGCCAAGTTAAGAAGACTCTTGAGGAGGTAGACGTGTCATTGTCAAAATCGGCAATCAAGACATGCTGTCATGAATGTAAATACAGAGAGTTTACAACAAGGTGCAAACCACTGGTTACACTCAAGAACAGGAAGGCCAGATAAGGCATTGCCCGAAAACACCTATAAGCAGCTACCCAGTTCTGGAAAATATTTTTTGGACAGATGAAACCAAGATTAACTTGTACCAGAATGATGGGAAGAGAAAAGTATAGAGAAGGAGAGAAACAGCATGATCTGAAGCATACCACATCATCTGTCAGACATGGTGGAGGTAATATTATAGCTGCCAGTCGAACCCAGTCACTAGTGTTTATTGATGATGTGACTGCTGATCGAAGTAGCAGGATGAATTCTGAGGTGTACGGGGCTATACTCTCTGCTCAGATTCAGTCAAATGTTGCAAAATCAGAAAGCGCTTCACAGTACAAATGGATTACGACCCAACGCACACTGCAAAAGCAACCCAAGAGTTTCTCAAGGCAAAGAAATGAGATATTCTTTAATGGCAAAGTCAGTCACCTGATCTCATGCCAAATATAGCATGCTTTTAAGTTATTAAATACAAAAACTAAATGCAGAGACCCACAAACAAGCAGCAACTGAAGGTGGCTGCAGTAAAGGCCTGGCAGAGCATCTCAAGGGAGGAAACACAGCATTTGGTGATGTCCATGGGTTCTAGACTTCAGGGAGTCACTGACTGCCTGAAGTGTAGAACCTGTGTGTTCATCCAAGTATTAAAAGATGATCCTTATATTTAAAATTATACTCATTTGTCTATTACTTTTGAGCCTCTGAAAATGGGGGACTATGTTTAAAAATTGCTGTAATTCGTAAACAATTAATGTAATGTTTATGTTAAATCCCTTAAATTAAAGCTGAAAGTCTGCAGTTCAATAAAATTTTGATTGTTTGATTTAAAATCCACTGTGATGGTGTACAGAGGCAAAACTACAAAAAATGTGTCACTGTCTAAAAAATTACGGACCTAACTGTATATTATGAGTTTAATTAATTTGCCAAAAAAAGACAACACACAATAAACAAAGTTACTGATGAATATGAATGATGGCATTATTGTTGTTGTGGTATCGTGATAATACGGTTAGCATATATTTTTTGGTCCACAGTAATCATGAAGTAGAAATCTGATGTTGTGACAGCCCTACTACAGCCCTACTCATGCCCATGCTATCACTCCTGATAATGTGCAGGGTCTGAAAGTCTACTGGCTCAAACTAGCAGCAGCTTTATTTTTTTAATTTTATAAATGGTCCTTCTTCAGCTGTCTTTTCTGAGCCCAAAATAGAAAATTTGTAATTTGTCTCTGTGCATTTGTTCTTTTGAGCCTATTTTCCTTCCCAAGGCCTAACCACACAGTGCCTGTTCATTTGATTCAGTATTAAATGGATATTAGTAATTACACTGCCTGTTTTAAAGATCTCCCTGAGATAAACTATATACCGTTCTTAAATGCAAACATGCCAGTAATGGACTCATCACGGGTGGACTGTGAAGCTTGACTTGACAAGAGCACTACAGTAGGGTGCATGTCATGTCCTGCCACATCAGGACATTGTCACCCGTTCCCCCAACCTCAGACCTCACTTATAGCCGCTGACAGCCACCATGTTTCACCAAGTGTTGACACAGTGAATGCCACCGACACTTATCTCCACTTGCCTTTGTCCTGTCCTGGTCCGGAGTGTCAAGGCCAGTTCCGGGGCGCTTAACGTCAGATATATGACTGACTGCTTTCATTGGAGTGAGAGGCAAAGGACAAAAAGGTGGAGGTACAGGTAGTGAGAGAAAATAAGATTGCAGAGGAAGGAAGGAGTGCTCCAAGCCCTCCTGGTGGGTTTCACTCGTAGCAGCAATACTAAGGGGCTCAGCTCAGGCCTGAGTTATGCCTCCCACTGACACTCCAATCAGACCAGAGCCACTGTGAGGCAACTGTGAAAGGTTGCCTCACAGTGAAAAGGCCCCTCAGTTCCCTTTAAAGCTCATGCCATATATTTTTATGTCTGACTGCGCCTACTGTCCAAACGGAAAACATTTGATTTATTTATTCATTAGGCAATTTTTTCCTGCAGTGATACATTGATTTGCTGTTTGTGTAATATGTGCTGAGAGTGTGTGAGTGTCACTGTGTAGTAGTTGCTGCATGACATTACGTCGTATTAAAATAAATGTGTGACAAAACTGATGTATTACTGTACATACATTATTTTTCTGCTCAGTTCATTCTTCATTGCACATCAGCTTTCATCTACATTCACATGTTTTTGTTGATCTCCAAAACACAAGTTTGTTTGTCTTTTTGTAATGTTTTGAGCTCATTGTGCATGGAGTTGTTATTACAAATATATCAGTCTGAGCATTAATAAATAAATCTCTGTTTCTTTTCTGACACAGCCCTGTGCTAAATCTTGATGCTAAGAATATGTGTGTTGATGTAATGATGTGTTTGCCCCGGAGAAGTAATGAATCAGGAAGCAGCTTTTTTGAGGTAGCCACTTAGTCACCTGTTTCACTAGATTAGGCCGTTAACCGTGACCAAGTAAACTCTGATCCGATTGGTTAAGAAGAGTTACTCATCTAGCTGTGCTGCAGCCCAGATGTATCCATAAAGGATTATTATTTCTCGCTGTGAACCAAAATCCAATTGGGATCTGTTGCATATATGTGTTCCTCTGACAACAAATGAGTGAGAGCTGTATATCACGTCTATGTGACACCTCCCACATCAGATCAACTCAATGAATAGATTAGAACAAGTGGAGCTCGAATGTTTTGTATCGCTCTCCCAAAGGGATTTAACTGTTGTCATGGAGACACGATGTGAATCAACAAAAGAGGTGACTGATAACATTGACATGACTAATCTCTTTTTCTTATTTCTGCCCCCTGTTCCTTCTTCCTCTCTGCCATTCTCTTTGTATCTGTGGCCCATTTGTTTGAATAGCGTGTGTAGGATATCGTTTTGCTGCCCCCCCACCCCCCCACCTCCCCCTCCCCTCTCTGACTGTACTTTTCATGCTTTCTCACCCCATGCATCCCCTCCTCCTCTTGTCTAAGATAAGTGTGTGTACAGAGAAGTGTCAGCTATAAATCACATTTTTCACTGTGTAGCCTTCTCAGATACCAGCAAGATAAAGGAAGCCATAAATAAGGCCACATCATATACAGTACAAGTTATTGCTTTGCTTTTAAATGTAACCGGGCCATGAATAACCAAGGGAATAATGTAAAAAAGAAACGGGCTAAGTTCTCTTACAGGGGGTTACAGGAAAAAAAAAAAGAAAAAAAAGGTGTCTGTACAAAATGCATTTAAGTAGTTGTCCTCTGTGTTGAGCATGCTAATGTATTGGGGTGCATAATAATGAGGAGTGCCTGCAGATCGATGCAGATTAGCCTGTTCAGGATGTGGTCTGCGATTAGCTGTTCTTGAGGATTTTGAATTTTGGCTCTCAGTCACCATAGCAACCAGAATACAATACCATCCTTTTAAATCTGAGCCCATTGCTTTCTTTTTTTTCTGCTCTCTTTATAATATCCTTCCCTTTTCTATCTATATTCCTTTTCTTTCTTTTTCCCTTCCTTCCTTCCTTCCTTCCTTCCAGTCTCTGTGTTTTTCTCTGTCTCTCTCTTTCGATGTCATCCACACTTTTTGCCCTCCTACTCCTTCTCATTCTCACCATTCTCAGGGCTTAGGGGGAAAAAAAAAAGAAAGGCAGGGAGTTGGACAGAGACGGGGAGAAGGCGGGAGAGAAACAGAAAGAGAGACAGGGGAGAGTCTGTGAGTGAAAGCGATACAAAGTGAGGGAGGGGAAGGCAAGAAGCTGCACCGAATGCAGGGGGAGCACAAGTGAAAATGAGAGTTTCTTGTCTTGTCTCCCAGCTCTAGCTAGCCAGTCAGTAATTCACTCTATTCCTCAGACAGAGGCTTTTTTCATCCCTCTACCTCTGGATGTGCTTTATCTGGCTGGAGTGTCGCTCCAGCTGGGTATCAAAAACTGCTTCAGGAATAAAATAAACACCATTTTACCAAAAGTGAAGCAGAAATTTAACTGCCTGCAATCCCAAGCAGGACTGTGCAAATAAATTGTTGCAGCATGATAGGCCTGTGTAAAAAGGAGGCATGAGGTAGCATTGTGTAATTAGCCAGTGTGTTTTCCCTATCACTGTCAGGCCAGATTAGCCTTCTCCCTGCTTAGGAGATGTGTCAGAGTACCTCTCTCTTTATTCTCCCTAATGGCTTCCTGCATGTCTATATTAGGAAGTGGGTCTGCCTCCTGGGAAGCAATGCAAAACCAAATACAACTCTAATAGTTTGGTTCATATGAAATAAATGACTCACCACATTTTTAGATGAGATAGCTGATTACTATAATAGAGTTGAAGAGTGGACATTCATTTGTTTCTCATATTGCTGATATGAAAAGAATAATGTTTCCAGTTCCATTAGTAGGCCAGAAGACTGAATGAATACAGCTGGTATCTGGGAGGTGATCGTCAGCTTGTCTGTTTGTGGCCACTATGTGCTATAACTTCTTTATCTGAATCTGAGCTGACCCTTGATCAGAGAGGATGGACGACATTGTGAATATGTTAATGATGGCCACTCTTGCAGACATACGAGACACTGGGGCCAAGCCCGTGATGGTCTACATCCATGGAGGGTCCTACATGGAGGGGACAGGCAACATGATCGATGGGAGTGTCCTGGCCAGCTACGGAAATGTCATCGTTATCACTCTCAACTACCGCGTTGGAGTCCTCGGTAAGCATCTTTTTTTTTTTTCCTGCACCTTAATCTTCAAGGACATTTTCTGGGGCAGCTTTGCAGGGCACCTACCTTAGAAGTAATGAGCGCCGCTGATTGCCACATACACTCTAAATTAGGCTGAGAGAGAGAGAGAGAAAAAAAAAAACAGGACTGTAAATACATGGACTGGCTCTGGCGTTTCTTGTTGATGTAGTGCTCATGTATCAAAATCATAGTAATTGAGTGTGCTGCATAATGTGGGTTTGTTGTTGTGACTGAGGTTTAGAATAAATTAAGAAATTATTGAAATGAAGTAGAAAAAATGATAAGATGGGCGTGATGCTGGTGAGATAGAGGAGGGTAGAAGAGTCTGTTAGAGCGAAGGAGAGGTTCTCTCTGAGTTGCGGTTGGTTGCATTGACTCATGCAGCTGAATCCCCTTTCAGACACTTGTGTGTGTGTGTGTGTGTGTGTGTGTGTGTGTGTGTGTGTATGTGTGTGTATGTGTGTGTGTGAGAGAGAGAGAGATGAGAGAAAGAGAAAGAGAGGGAAGGGAGAAGCAGAGAAAGAAAGAGTGAGAGAGCTAAAAAGAGAGACAGAGAGCTCCATGGAAACAGCTGCAGCAACACAAAATGGAGTTTGTTAGTGCACTACCCAAGCTTTGTACCTTTTCCATCCATCTCTCTGACACAGTTGATTTCCCTCCTCACTTATTTTTTCTTTTTTTTACATTTAGAGTGGATGTGGACCGACTACAAACGCTTTGAATATAAAATGAAATTTCCATGTTGCAGTTTGAATTTCTTTAGAATAGTGCCTCTGATTTGTTCCAACTTGTTGGCAGCTGTTAATATAAAGAATACAGCCGGTTTATTCTGTATTTCCTATTGTCAGTAAATCCCATGAAAAGACAAAAACCCAATTTGTAAGTCTTTCTCAGTGCTTTCAGACTTCCCTGCCCTATCTGGGGCACTCAGCCCAAAGCCAATTGGTTCCAATTGAGGACATATTGTCAATGTTTAAAAACAATTTGTAGGGAACTGTTTTCAGGCACAGTTTAAAGCAAGCCTGACTAACTTGCGTGCATGAAAACTGAAAAAAATGGTAAAACATAAAATGTGGGGTGAAGGTGGAAAAAAAAAAAGAGTCATATAGTTGACAAACTGACAGAGCAATGACAGATATATACCAAAAACACAGTCAGATAAACAGCAAAGTCTTAAGATCGCTAACATTATCCAACATTAACAGCCAGAGTCATACCACACCCAGCTGCCTCTTAGCAAAACCCTTGAGTGTATTTAGCTGAGCTGAGCATTTCACAATATTAGCATTTGGAGCTGCTGGATAGTGTACGGTATTAACTCCAAAAAAAAATTAAAACCTACAGTCCCAATGATTAGCATGATAAAGACATGCAACTAAGGAGGACAGTATGACTCAGTGAATGTATTTATAGTCACTGGAGAACGATGTGGATTTATGGCACAGAGAAATAAGCATAGACTATGTAAAATATGGATGTAGCCATCTTTCTGCCACATTGGCTTTTTTGAAGCCAGAGGAGACCATTTTCAGATGCGTGGTTGGAATGTTCACTAACACTAGCAGGTTTGATTAGTAAGGTGCACTTTATGGTGTGTTCACACCAAACGCGAAGCAAAGTTTTCGGGGCAGCACCAATTCATACTACTGTTGCGGAAATCTGGAATAAATCTAGGTGCACACAACCAGGTTGTCTTTGTGAGTTTTATTTACCTTTGCAAAGGGGTCAAACAACAGTACAGACAGCATGACAGCAGGCTGCATGCTTTTTGACAGAGGGATTGTAAGTGTAGAATATTTATAGAGACAAGTTATCTATCTGCCATGGTCACAGAATACAGTCAGAAAACTGTGTAATAAAACATAACTCATACATCAACATGTGGTATATCTGCAAGATTACGTGAAGATGAAATAGGACAATATGTAGCTTTTCATTCAATAAGGTCAATTTGACAGAGAAGTAGCAGAATCTTAGAATTCGACGCAGACAGAGGCAAGTCTGCGTTTCCGCCAGTTAAAATATTTCAGCTTCAGTTAACAATTTGTGTCATGCTGGTTTTTCTCCCATAGACTGTGGATTCTCTCCCAGTGCGACCAACAATCAGAAATTGAGGACAAGCTTGCTGAGTCCGTTTGAGTGCAGCTGGAGCTGTGTGGTTAAACTTTCCTTTCGCATAAAGAAAGGAATAAAAGGAAGGGGTTTGGAGAAAAGCTAAATCCTAGGACTTCACGGTAGGGAAGTGTGCAGGGGGTGCAGCCGTCTCTGTGAAGGGAAGTTGTAAATGAGCGAGGGTGAAAGTAAACAGACAGCTGTCCAAACAAGCGCTATTCTGCAGTACTTTCATGTAAATAAATAAATACATAAATTAAAAAAAAAAAAAAAAAAAAAAGAAGCGGAAA
>VUQI01015253.1:60682-70843 GCA_015106735.1 Paratilapia polleni
GCACTTAATTACTAGTTTCCAAATGCATTAAAAATTAACAAAGGCTGCCTCTCTTGCCAAAACCCAAGGTGAGACTCATCCTCTCAGCCGAATGCTCCAAAAAGGAGAATGGTCAAGTGCAATGTGTACTTGTGGAGAGCTTTCACCTCTGACAGGGTTCATTTGTGACCTTTGATTTCTATCTTTCATATCTCTGTGATCACATCCATTTTACTTTGCAACTCTGCTGTGGACTGTCACCTCTAGTGAAGTTATTTAGGCCTTCAAAAGAATAGTTTTAGATCCAATCAAAATAACCTCAACCTACTGTATGGGTGTATGTGAAAGCACTCTCAGCACTGAGGCAGCAGTGCGGTGATTTAGCATTGATTTGTTGAATTGCCAGGGTTATTCTGTGTGTGGTAAGTGACTCTGTCTTTCTCTGTTATGTCCCTCTCCTAAACTAAAGATAGTGACTGTTGGTAATTCAGCCAGGGATTTTGGGAGCAGAGGATATTTGTGGCCGTGTGTGAACAATATTGCAGAGCAAAATATAGTCCATCGCGCAAGTTTGTATAGTCGTTTTTCATTACAGAATAACTGCTGAGCTCCACCGAGAGTTGAGAAGCACCCAGTCCGCTCATGGCCTTCTGACCCAAAGACTGTACTCCGCTGGATGTTGCTTCAGTAGTAATAGTATACGATGTCATCTGAGCACTTCTTGTCTGTGCTATAAAAGCAGTGGCCCTTTTTTATACTCACAGGAAAGTACTTTGCTACCACAAATGCTTCTCTAAGTGTTGCATCATTTATCCATTTATTATACTGTATAATATTTATTTGCATATAAGACGCATTTCAGGGACACGCTGTGCAGTGGTTAGCAATGTCTCCTCAAAGCAAGAAGGTTTCTGGGTTGGCTGGAGCTTTTCTGCGTGGAGTTTGCATGCACTCCGGCTTCCTCTCACAGTCCAAAGACAGGCTTGTTAGGTTAACTGGGGATTCTAAATTGGCCGTAGGTGCAGATGCCTCTCGCCCTGTGACAGCTGGCTACAACCTCCCAACACTTCCGATGCAATGCAGCTAAGAAAATGAATGGATGGAGGATAAGGTGCATTTCATTATTTTTGTGCGCTGCAAAAGAGTTCAGTTCACTAATTTTATATAATGCTGGGCAGCTGAAGTTACTGTATAACAGTGCATTGCATTTCTTACCTTCATTGTGGGATTTTTCAAACCGGCAAAGTATAATTAGTAACTACAACTGCCAAAGAAAACATTGTAAAGTAAAAGTATAAAATACCATAAAAGAAAAACATTTAAACAGGGTATGAGTACCTCAGAACTGTTCTTAGTACAACTTATGATGTATTGCATGTGTTAATAACACTGGAGTCGCTTACGGTGGCAAATTTCAGTGTAACTTCATCTGCCAACATCACAGGACACAGATAGACATACGGATAGATTACTGACCTATGCATAAAGATTACATTTACATCTTGCAGAGGCTAAAATTGCATATCAGACCAGTACTTCTTCTGTGCTTCTTGGATGACTTTATACTGAGTGCCATGACATCTAAAGTGATCAAGTGTAAATGTTATTTGTGTGTATAGTCCTGTTTGATGTAAAATAATCTGCAGATGCTTCCACAATTTTACTGTATCTTGCTCTGCTTTAAGAGTTTGAAATTACTTGTTTTTTTGGGGGTTTTTTGTGTGTGTTTTGATTTGAGGTTTTTTTACCTACAGGTTCATGTACATTATATAATCCGTCTAGCTGTGCCTCATTTGTTATATATATATCCATTGTCTGGGATCCCCCCCCCAAAAAAAAAATCTTTCTGAGTTACTACAGAGTAAAACTCAACATGACAGCCTCCTGTGTGGCGTATTGACTTAAAATAAACCCTTCCCATAACACGAGGCTCCCTCAGTACATGTTCCTAGTCTCAGTCATTTTGGTTAGCATCTAATATATGAGCTCCGCACAGAGCAGAGGAATCCTCCAACAGCAGGTGGAAGAAAAAGAGAAGACAGAGTGAGTTCTTTTTGTCTTTTATTATCAGGAGGAGAGCTGAGATGGATATTTACTTGTTTTCATTGCCATTTGGATGAATCCATCCAAATTAAGCAGAGAACAAAAACATTTATTCATCCTATTAATGTCAGGGAGTGAGGGATTGAAGTAATGGTTTTCATGCTCCAGTCTGCAGCAGCTTGTTGATGCTGCTCTCCTACAAATCACTGCCAGGAAATTAACTCTTAAGCCGCTCTTACTAGACACACTGCTACAAACGTCTGGCTTTGCAAGACAGGGCCAAGACGGGGCCTATTGTTCCTCAGTGCTTTTCCAGAAGTTGTTTCCTCTATAGCTTCAGTACTGATTAAAACTAAAAGGGGATCATGCTGAGTAGGACTGAGCCCACAGAAATAATGGAGCATTTATGTCAAACAGCATTTTCACAGCAGGACCAAGATTCTTCTTTGTGTATGATGAGTTTGGAAGATAGTACAGCTCATTTAAATGTGTGATGTTATTAACTTTTTAATAAATTGCTTTTTGGTTGTGAGAAAAAAACACAATTCATTACATTTCAAATATACATCCTAGGTCAAAGCACAGAATTGGGCTTTAATTGGTACGTATTGCGTGTAGGGTGTGTCATTTCCAAATGCTGCAGGCTTCCCTGATTAAAAAAAATTTAGTCCATTGTTGAGGGAAGAGAACCAATCAAGGCTAATTTTGCTTTTGTACACTGATGTCGCTTATATCAGGCAAAATGTCTTCTTTATACACAGTAGACCTTTTTGCTTGTCAGCTGGAAAAGTATATGTGTAGTAGATAAAACACAAAAATGAATTCATCCCATTTGGGATTTTTTGTGGGCTACTTTGAAAATGTTTGTGTTGGAAGTCTGGCTCACTGGCTATTTTTTGCCTTACCTGTGTGAGTCTAAATGTCTGCCATGAAAAAGGTCTCTAGTTAACATTGTAATCTTTTATATTGCCCTGTAGCATTGCCCTTTAAAAAAAAAACGTATTTACAATGTAGCATTTATTTTGTAATAGCCATTAAAATGGCCATTAAATATATTTCCTTTATCTATTAGCATTATTAGCTTTATCTGTGAGTGATCATTACATCAGGTTCACAGGAGGAACGCAATCCAGCATTCGTGTTTACTGATATTAGTTTCACGGTTAGCTCATCACTTTCTTAGAGTCCTGTTAGAGGAGTATTAACTTAGTAGAAATACAAATCCACATATTTGACTGTTGCATAGTCAACTATTTGGCAAAACAGAAGATGTGTTGTTTGTCAAGCAGTCACAGGAAATGCAAAGCATTTGTCAGAGAAGTGAAGACTGACAGCAGTCATTTATCAAAAGCATTGCTGGGGAGCAGTGAACTACATGTAGCTGTTAGTTTCACTACATTTTGCAGTAATTTGATAGTAATTTAACTACACTGATATTTGCGTAGTGATAGAAGTAGTCAGATTACTTTTAGCCTTTTTTTTGTGCTAAATGCTGAAACTACAAACAAATGTTGGGCCATAAAAGGAACAGAATAATTATTCTATTTTTTCTTGTTTTGTTTTATCGTACCCTTGCTTCTCTTGCACCTTGCTGGACATGCCCATGCAAAGCATTCATCAAGCAGCCATCAGCACCCACTTGTGCAGAGCATGAGCAGCACACTGACCTTTATTCTCTGCTTTCAACATGAGGTCATCATGGATAAACCTCTCTAGAGTACTGATTATTGCTACTTATTAACAAATGTTCAGAGGAACTGTTGCATGCTAGTATATAAAGTTACCTGGCTAGAGTGGTATTTTTCAGATTGTGAAAGGCATGTCAGACCGCTGGATAGCAAATACAAAACCAAACCTGACATTCCCACACTTTCCCACTGATAGAGGGGGATTTATATTTTGCTTATGGATTGGCCTGTGAAAAAGTCTGTGCTTTTTTGTCATTGTAATAAACTCTTTGAGTGGCATTTTTGCCTGCATGTGATTCACTATGGTAGTTTTGCTGTAGTTCATTTTCTTCCAGGATGAAACAGGTGGTAATTTGCAAAACTGTGCTTTCAAAAAAGTGTCTACAGCACTCATCAAAAGTGCTTTTACAGAGCAAGACGTTCATGTCTAGCATTTTTTGATAGGGCATCAATTTGACATAGAGGCAGGTAACCTGACACTTTTCATGTTTCATATTGTGAGATTTTTTTTCTTTTGAAAATAATTGCTATCTAACAGCTGCAGAGAATGCACTTATTTTAATTTGGTCTCACTGGCTCCTTCTGCTCAAAATTAAAAAAAAATAGAGAAGTACTAAAAAAAGAAAGGGAAACAAGGACGCAGAGAGAGTTGCTACCTATTAGGTAACTTCTCTTTCTTCTTCTTTACACCTTTGGTCACAGGGTAACAAGTGATGGAGAGAGTTTTACGGGATATGACTCCCTTTGAACATTGCTTCATTTTGTATCTACTCCAACCTTCAGATTCTGTCATTTTCAAAGCAACACGGTTGTGTTAAAGGGCATTAAAGGGTTGGTGTATGATTAGCATGCTTTCAACCACCTATTCCGAGTCATTATAGTAGGTTTGTATAAAGATGTACTACACAGAATTAACAAATACAAACACATATTCTCTTACTGTTGTAACTTGAACACAGATTGCTGATGTATCGTTAATGAGAGTTTGTTCTTTTTCTTCATCCTCGAACAAATAGAAACAGGAACAAAGCTCATTATGTTTCATAAGCATGACATTTCGGAAAACTGTGACATTAAGAAATCAATTTCTATGGTACAGTAATGTGTTTCACTATGCAAAGCAACCTTTGCTGTAGCACTTTCCAGAGATGAAAACATGTTTAGATGATTGCAGTACTTTCACCAAAACCGTAAATATGCATTACAAAGACATCAAAGAGCTAACCCGACAATTGCTTTCATCTGGTCAAGGGGTCCTCTGTAGCATCTCATGTAAAAATGGAACACTTCACCCAAAGATGGCAATATGAAGTGCACAGATGGAACAACGGTTCACTCAGAGAAAATGTCAACCTTGTGTCAGTGTTTGTGGTTGAGATGCTTTATTGCTAGAGGTTTGACCTTTTCTGTTGGTGATGGAGCATGTGTTTCTTGAAGCTTTTATTTGCATCCTGAACATGAGTAAACATTATTCCTATTCGTTCTAGTAGCATTCAGAAATTAGAGTTTTGCAGGCAGAGATTTGACTGGTTTCTGAAAGACAGAAGACTAATATTTACCGAGATGCTATCTCACTCACACTGGCATGACATGGAAGAGCAAGAGATGACATTTCCATTTCCACTTCAGCACAATCTGACCCAATGCAGAATCAGGGCTAGGGCTCCAATTTGCAGGTATGTATCTCACTGCCAATTTATTTGAAAATGTTCAAAACGATCTCTAAATTTAGTATATATGAGCTCTAGACTCAAATAAATAGGCAATTTATAATACACTGCATACACAGTGGTAAGCGTTGTCCCTGGGTTTTTGTGGCATAGGCCATTAACTCACAAAAATGTACATTTCAGAATTTTGTGTGAATCCCTAGGGGCCTTCACCTTTTCTTTCAGAAGCACATGCCCTATTAATAGCCATACCTGTGAATCCCAGAATATATTCACACCACCCTATGTTTCTGTGTGAACTGCTGGCATGTTTGGACTCGTTTATTGCCCAGCAGTTGCAGAATGACCTTGGTTTCTCAAGGATACAAAGTGAAGGTTGTGTCACTGGAAAGCTTATCATCTCACATCATCACATCATGGAACATATAGCGTTAACTGGTGTATTATCGTTCTCGTAGGGTCAAACTAATCTACATAAATTCAAAATAGAAGTTTCAAAAAATGTGAAAAATGTCTAGATGCTAATAAAGAGTATGTGGATTAGAGTGTAGATATAAATAATGCAAAACATTTTGCATTTCCAAAGTGGAGTGAATTCAGTGGAAGAAAATACCACAGGAAAAAAACAATGCATTCTGCATGGGAACTGCAAATTACTGCTCTGTTTCTCCGCTGAGATATTGACACAGGGTCTAAAAATCAATTAAATGAAAACAGCACATATCGCTGTATGAATTCTTTGAACAAATCTCATTCTGTCAGAAGATGACACCACCAAGATATATTCAATACCTGAAGGTGAATATTTGTATTTCTGAGACTTTTATAACTTTAGTCTATTCCCAACTTGTATTGAGCTTTTTGTTTATGCTGCCTGAAAGATCTATCTGTGGTGATTCATTGCTTGAATGCTTTGTTTTGCTTTATGCTCTGCTCTAGGAGGGAGTATGGGGCTCCTAATGGCAGCACAGCTTTTCTTCTTAGTGCATTTGTCCTTGAGGGATTTTTAACTTCACAACCTAAAACACACAGGCACTTCTTCTTCCTCAGGGCAAAATACGCACAGGTAACTGCCTTATCGAACAGAAGCCGGCATGTACACCTTCCAGATGAGCCCAGTGCAGCATGTTTGATCATTCAGAGAAGAAATAAAGTGCGTGTGAAGCTAAAATCTCTCAGTTTCATTTGTTTAGTCCCTCTTCAGCAGCATTGTGCAGTAAGGATTACAGAAACAGTAAGAGGGAAGAAGAGGGTTAACATCTGTCCATCATCTGTTTTTCCCATTGACAGAAATGATGTGTGTAAAAAGATATATATTGGCCAGGCAGGTAGAGGTACTTGCTTCTTGTCTTGTAGAGACATTAATCATAGCAGCGGCCAAGTCTAACCACCAAGGTCAGCAGTCTTAGCTTGTGTGGGAAATACTCGCCACAGCTGCCATCACAAAGGGCTGCTGCAGGGGGGCTAACAGAGGCAGGAGTTTGAAAGGAGTGAGGAGCAGGATGTTGAACTGACAAGGTTAAAGTAGGTGGTGAAAATCTGGGAGAATATGGCTGAATTAGTGATGACCTTGTGGGTGTGGTAGGCAAAGTGTGGAATTTGAGGTAGTAGTGAAGGAGATTGCTAAGCAAAGGTAGGTGGACATTTTAAGATAATGGATTAAAGTGGGCAGTATAGCTGTTGTGAGGGGGCAAATTAACGGTGTGGCACTGGTACAGTGGGTGGAACCACCAATCAGGGGGAGGAAGGTTGAGAGGGACAGCGTGTGAGCAAGGTCTAGTAGCAATGCTTTCAATCACAGCCCTCAAGCCCCGATTAAAATCGGGCAGAGGTGAGAATTACACCTGTTCAAGGAAAATCATGACTGCTTGGACCTTTGAGAGAGATTACAGCTGATAATGTGGCTGTTAATTTAGAGCCAAGTATCCAGTGTAATGCTTACACTTAAAAAATTCAGTGAAGGATTATAGTAAGCAAATAGGTGACAATATATCCATGACAGGGTTTATTACATCAGGTAAGTATCATCTTTCTCCTATGAGAGCTGATTTTATAGGGTCATATGTGGTTTTGAATGTGTGGTAACTCAGAGGAGGTCTATCAAATGTGTAGGAGGGTATTTCCAGAAACTGCTATGAAGAGAATACAGTCGTTTTCTACTGCTGTGTAAAACAGAGGTGCAGTATATTCTTAAACTCGGTAGCACTGGCTACAGTCCATCTCAGTCCAACTTCATCTCCCTCACTGTTTAGGAACCCTGTTTGATATAAAATTGATCCATGTGGGATTTTCCTATATATCCTTTGCCTGTCCATTCCTTTCAACCCCATGAAGGAGGAGATACTCTGGAGGGAAATGTAGAGAATTAGAGCACACTGGAAGGGCTTTGTTGTTGCAAGCCAGCATACAAGTTCTCTTTGCCTTACCTTTGTTTAAATGTATTTTGCTTGTATAACTTGTGCAGTCTTTTTATGTAGGGATGGAGGGTATACTCTTTACTCTGTCCATGTCCGAAGGCATTGCAAAACAATAAACTCTAGCTTTAGCTTTCTGATTTTGTGAAGGAAAAAGATAGAAATTCAGGATTTTGCTTCCATACATGTCCTCATAACCCAATGCCAAGATTGCTTGTTTGACAGTGCTAAAAAATATCCATACAGTGTCAGCACTGTAATCACCTAAAAGACCCTACTGGATGGGCAAAGCTAAGCTCTACTGCTAAGTTAAACTCGGGGACAGACTGTTGTTATGGCTGATACATTATGGCTAATGTGTGGATACCTACAGGTGACTAAAACCACATGATAGATGTTAGGGAAAAGTCCTAGTCATGATTAAGAGAGGTTAACCTTTACTGTTAGAAGGAGATAAGATGCGAACAAGATGTAATCTCCAAGAATGCTTCTTAGGTTTTGTGGCTTAACCCATTATAACTCATAACTATTTGTTGGAATATTAGAACATCATTATGATATTACTGAGAGTGATTATGTGCACGATGGCAAGAGGTTATCTTAAAAATGATTGAATTACCAAAGTGTGTTTAGGATCTTACTCCTTTAGAAATAGGCGCATACATACTGTGTGAAAGTGCAAGGGATGGTATCTAGTGGAAGTGAATTACTGTAGGCAAATCAAAACAGTGGCCTCATGTATACAACTTAAAATTCAAAAGATACACCTGCCCATGCACTCCCACACCTTCAAAAAATTGTATTTTCTTTGTACAGTTGACATACAATAAAAAAAAAAAAAAACTAGTGCAGACACTTCCATTTTGTATTTGTTTCAAATTCATTGCAAAAATTGTAATGAAAATATGTACATAAATTTTGGTATGCCAACATTTGGTTTGTCCCCTATTTACTTTAATGACATCCACATTCAAAGTCACATGGACTCCACAAAACCTGGTAACACTTGAGATCCCAGCATGACTTCACATTGTTTCAAAGAGATGTCAGAAACACTTCGCTTATATGGTCTTCAAGGGCCCACAAAAATGTTCTGTGGTGTTGACCTCCCGTGACTGTAGAGGAAAGTCCATGATAGTCACTCTCCTTTGGTTTTCTTTGGTCTTAGTTTTTGCAAAGCTTTGATGTGTACTTGGACTCATTGAACTTCAGCAGTAGAATTCTTCATCAATATACAAACCAAAAGTTAAATCATGTCTTTAAAAAAAAAATTAAAAGGCACTTCTGCTTGGTCAGGTCAGTTTGTAAAAATGTTTGGTAGGGATGTTAGGGTCATATACACTCTTATTACGTACACCTTTCTAGTACCGGGTTGGACGCCCTTTTACCTTCAAAACTGTCTTAATTTTTCGTGACAGATTCAACAAGGTGCTGGAAACATTTCTCAAACAATTTGGTCCATATTGACATGATATCATCACAGAGTTACTGCAGATTTGTTGGATGCACATCCATAAAGTGAATGTCCCGTTCCACTACATCCCAAAGGTGCTCTATTGGATTGTGATCTGGTGACTGTGGAGGCCAATTGAGTACAATGAACTCATTGTCATGTTCAAGAAACCAGTTTGAGATGATCTGAGCTTTGTGATATGGAGCTTTTTCCTGGTGGAAGCAGCCATGAGAAAATGGACACCCCTTCAGCAACAATACTAAGGTAGGCTGTGGTGTTTATACAATGCTCAGTTGGTACTAAAGAGCCCAAAGTGTGCCAAGAAAATATCCCCTACACCATTACACCACCACCACCAGTCTGAACCGTTGATGCAAGGCAGGATGGACCCAAGCTTTCATGTTCTATTTCATACCAAATTCTGACCCTACCATCTGAATGCTGCAGCAGAAATTGAGACTCATCAGACCAGGCAGCTTTTTTTTTTTCAATCTTCTATTGTCCAATTTTGGTGAGCCCATGCAAATTGTAGCCTCAGTTTCCTGTTCTTAGCTGACAGGAGTAGCACCCAGTGTGGTCTTCTGTTGCTGTAGCCCATCTGCTCCAGTGTTCGACATGTTGTGCATTCAGAGATGCTCTTCTGCATACCTTGGTTGTAAAGAGTGGTTATTTGAGTTACTGTTGCCTTCGTATCAGCTCAAAGCAGTCTGATCATTCTCCTCTGATCTTTGGCATCAACAAGGCATTTTCACCCAGAAAACTGCTGCTCACTGGATATTTTCTACTTTTTGGTCCGTTCTCTGCAATCCCTAAAGATTTTTGTGTGTGAAAAGTCGACCAGCAGTTTCTGAAATATTCAAACCAGCCCGTCTGGCACCAACAATCATGCCACATTCAAAGTCACTTAAATCACC
>VUQI01015254.1:19064-37158 GCA_015106735.1 Paratilapia polleni
ATAAACTATTATTAACTATATAACTACTATTTAACTATATATATATTTAAAGTATAATTGTGAAGTGATGCAAACACAGTTAGCTACAGGAAAGGGTGTAACCAGCCCCTGAATGCAGCAACAAGTTATCAGTTTTGACAGAAAGGCTGTACATCAAAGTTAGACACATAGTTCTCAAGAATATATGATGAAACCAGACTTAAAACACCAAACACAGAAAACAGAAGTAGCTTGTGAAAACACCAGCCACAGAGAAGAGAAGTAGCTGGCAAGCATTTTGGCTACTGGCATCCTTCTAAGAAACAGATCTGAATCCACACATCGAGTGAACCTGCAATACCTGGTCATGTTGGAGGAGCACAAGGAGTGTTTGGATAAGAGAGGCAACATTATCAGATTTTACAACAGTGAATTCTACACAGCGGTCATGGACGAGGACTTGCAACGCATTAAAGAATTGACCCAGAAATATGGGAGCAATGTTCTCATTGAGATACAAGGTGGTGCATCTAAAGAAGCCTTTTGGAAGGTAAATGCAACAATGCTACAATATTTTAAAATGCGTTGTAAGAATCTTAATATGTTGAAGTTACAGTAAGTCTCACTTCATAGAAAGAAATAAAATATAACTTGGATAGAAAGAGAGCATCTTACATAATATCCCACATACAACTGAACACAGACAGATAGCAAAACCACAAGAACGTCAATGATTAGCAAATAAATGGTAACTGTTTATAGATAAACAAGATCCTTCAATTTATGATTATTCCATTTTATTTCTTCTATACTTTCCTTTGCCTTAGGGCTTTGCTATCCTTCCCCTTCACCTGGCTGCTTCTTACAGGAGAGTGCAGAGCATGCAGAGTCTGCTGTCAGCAGGAGCAGACACTGAGATGAGGTATGGAGAAACATATGGGCATGAGTATGAATGTAAACACTAACACCTAACATCTAACTCAGCAGCAATTAGCTGGTATTTCCTAATGCATAACATCATCATACTTTCATGTTATAGGGGGCTTGAAGACAAGCACTCTGTACAAATGTACTCTGTGTTAAAAGCCTTCAGTTCTCTATATCCACCACTTTGTTTACCTCTTCCTATGACACAGGGACCAGCTCGGTCGAACCCCACTGCACTTGGTGGTAACTAGTTGGCCGAGCATCCTGAATACTTCCCCAAAACCAGATTCCAAGTTCCAGACTGCAGTGATTGGTGTGTCTACGCAGGCAGAGGCCTGTTTAAGGCTCCTCTGTGAGCATGGTGTAAACATCAACGCTAAGGTGAGTTTTCCATATAGGAAAATAAATGTCTAGCTGCTTCTTACAATCTTCTATCTTTGATGTTCAGCATGTAGAAGGGTTGTCCAACAATGTCAAAGTTAATAAAACTCCCACTTGGACCAGCCGAACTAAAAATGTTTAAACTGTGCAGAGTTTTAAATATAATATCATGAAAAATACTGTAATGACTCTGTGGAGTCAAGTTCCCCTTTGAAGTATTTACTGCTTAAACTGAGTGTTTTTGTGGTTCCTCTGTAGATGGAGGGAAAAGGTCACCAGACAGCTCTTCACATATCAGTACGCTACAGAGCCCTATCTGCTGTCCAAATACTGGCCTGCTATGGTGCTGATGTTAATGCTGTGGATGGCAGTGGGATGACACCTCTGCATATGGCTGCTGGGATACTGCATAAGGATATTATTGCCAGTCTGATCAGTCAGGGAGCAGATGTTAACGTGGTATGTACTGTTTGCTGAAAATTTGATATTCAGTTAGATGATTGTGTGTTTTCAATAGTATAAGCTGAGCTTTATTTTGTGTTTTATGGACAATTAAAAAAAATGGGGAAAGTGAATTGTAACTGTTGTCACTTGAAAAAGCCTGGATAAAAGTTTATGCATTAAATTCGTAAGTGACAGCCAGCTATTCAGTTTTGCTCTTACTCCTGTTGAAATAGCTTAAATATGTTCAACACATGTCCTGCAACATATCACTGTAATTCTTTTTTTAAAGGGGGTGCAGCACACTGGGAACACCCCTCTACACCTCGCTGCTGTGGCAATGGCTACAAAGACCACAAAAACTCTGGAAGACAACACCAGCAGCATCTCTGAGCTGCTTGAACAGGGCGCTGAGCCCAACGCAGTGAACAAGGCTGGAATGACACCTTTACATGAAGCATGCAGCATGGGAAACGAGGCGCTCATAGACCTGCTGCTGAGCTACGGAGCCAACATCAATAAGCCGAGCAAAGCGGGGGAGAGCTGTCTATTCCTGTTTCTGAACCACAGGCTTAATGTGAGAAACATCTCTCTGCTACTGAAGCTCCTCAACCTGACTTCCCGACTTACTGTCTACAACCAAAACGGCCACCTGCCCTTAATCTTAACAAAGCCATGTTACTTTAAACAGAGAGATCACCTACTGAACCTCAGTCAGCAGCCAAGGAGACTTCAGGATATTTGTAAGATTGACATTTACCTAAAACATGTCCGAGGCAAGAGAGAAGAAGTGAGAAAAGTCCTGCCTGACAGGCTATACGACTTTGTCTTCAACCATTGGGAGAATGTATCTCCTATCTCCTTTGTGACAGATGGTGAACAGCAATTCGTTGAATAATTTATTTCATATTACTCCTAGATGACACCTGTAAGTCAGTTCCAACTCCACCTGACTGCAGAAGTTTGCATTAAGCTACAGCCTAACGGACCAACTTCAAACTAACAGAGGTGTGGATGAAATTAAAAAGTCATACCTTCAGGTCCCTGTGCATGATTCCCTTGGAGTGAATGTACTCCACACCTTCAAGTATGTGTCTCAGCAGGCTGAGTGTGTGTTCAGTGTCAACACAGGCATAAGGACCTGAAAACAGAAAATACAATTATTTATTTTCCCCCAAAATGATTTTCTCTCAGATTACCTGTAAAATATCTGTAAATGGTGAGGAATTGATAAGCAACACGAAGCTGTGTGCATTAAGTGATCTGAACTGGAATAAAAAAAAAAAAAATGCTAGAAAGGAAAGTATAATAAACAATTACATCTTGAGATTTGTTCCTCTTTGGGCTTGGCATTCCTCTCAGAGATCCAATCCTTTAGAGAGCGCTCACATAGCTGCATCTGGATGTAAAGCATCAGGTGGAACTGTACCTGCAGAGTAACCATAACAGGAAAGAACAGAATGCATGAACAGCAGATCAGTGGGGCTTCTGAGCTCAAGAGTT
Source organism: Paratilapia polleni (assembly GCA_015106735.1). Taxonomy (NCBI): domain Eukaryota; kingdom Metazoa; phylum Chordata; class Actinopteri; order Cichliformes; family Cichlidae; genus Paratilapia; species Paratilapia polleni. The sequence continues at coordinate 22,296 of VUQI01015254.1, forward strand.
GTGTGCTGGAGATGACCATATTATTGATACCTGGTCTCACTGACATTATACAGAGGCAAGAGCAGAAAAAACTGTGTGAAAAAGATCATTTAGAGCAGTCCGAAGCCTGACCTTTTGGCTCACATACACAGACCTCATTATTTTAAACGTTTACCATGTTCAATATGAGTTTCCCCCATTGGAACAGTGTGTGTGTGTGTGTGTGTGTGTGTGTGTGTAATATATATATATATATATATATATATATATATACACACACACACACATATAGAGAGAGAGAAAAAAACACATTTTAATTCAATTAAGCAGTGATTTCTTGGCAGTCTTTATCTTTCTAGTAAGCAGTCCAATCCCTGAAAGGTTCTTTAATCACCTACCTCTTTAGAAGGCCTCGTTGTACGCTTATCAGCCCACTGCTGACACTCCTTCTCATTGCAGGAGTTGTTCAGTTCAATGCTACTCCTACTTGACTCCTCCTCTAAAAGTGCGGAACCGTCCCAACCCATGGCAGGACATTTGGAGGCCTTAATGGGACCTTGCTGTCCCAGGAAAACACAAGGGACATAGTTCTCTGGGATGCAACGCATCGTCTTGGGACACACCACCTGCCCCTCCTGGGTTGGAACTAAGGCTTTTATAGGCTGCGTGTCTCTTGGAGGTACTTTGGCACTTGAAGCAGCATCTGTGGGTGCTTGACTGTGGCTCTGAAAAACTATAGAGGAACTGCTGCTGTTGTTGTTGTCAAGGCTTTCATCAAGGCTGTAAATGAAAGAGCCAAGATGGATTTAGTGTCAACAGACAAACTAATTACTAGTATCCTAGTAATCCTGCCACACAGACTTAAATAGTTCAAGCCAAGATCAGCAATATCTAAGCTACTTTTAATGGTACACATAATCAAAAATAACCTCACTTGTGCTATGAATCAAGTCAGTAATTCATCCAATGTAATCCACTACAAAATAGTTTTTCCTGTCCTTTAGCCAGTTCTACAGCTTTAATGTGTAAAAGGTTTGCATAGGTCAAATGGAGTTATTTACTCCTACAGAAAACAATGCTGCTGAACTGCCTTAAATGTCTTGTTTGCTTTCCAGTCTTTTCTTGTTACTTACATATGTCCCTGTGTAACACAATGGCAAAATGCCTGCCTAGCAGCTATTTTAAGCACCTGTGTCAACTTAATCCAGATGGCAATGTCCCAACCACAGTACAAAAGTGTGACAGTAATTGGATTAACATTGTCATGTTTGCTTCTCTCCTATGCTTTGTGCTCACATAAACTGAATTTTAACAAAGCAAAATTCCCAACAAATCTGATCTCATTTAGATATTTTTCTGTTTTTGCTGTCAGACAGCAGAATAAACATGAAACAGTCACACAAAAGCAGCTTATTACTGCAATGCACTAAAATCCTATTATAACAGCAAAGTTGTCTGACAAAAATCACCATTAATATAAGCTAAAGATAATGTGTGCAGCATTTACATGTATACAAAAAGCTCAGTAGGAAGTTTGAATGTCATTCTAATGTGGTTAAAAATTGTTTCTTCTTCTTAGTAATCAACAGCTCACTGGATATGAATACAACCAACAATGCCTTGCTTTCATCATGCCAACCGACCAATCAGAACACATTAGGTTTTCTGGAAGAGAGGGGGACCTTCCATAGATAGGAGCAAAAATGCAGCATTTCAGACAGAGGGTGAGAATAAGGAAGAAGAAAATCACCATACTGCCTACCTGTCTTGTTGTCCAGGAGATTCTAGTGCAGGAAGGTTTGACTCAGGGTCTGCAACAAAGACAGTTTACACACAAAGCTTGTCTTATGATCATTCAGTTGTCTCCATCAACAGTCCCTTCATTCATTTCTGCCAAGCAAACTTGTTGCAGGACTGCAGTGAAATACTCACATGCTGCAGGCTGAACATGTTCCATCCATGCAGTGTGATAGCCCACAACATTTACATGCTGCAGGCTGGACAACACTTTGACCTCTCTAAGAACCTACAGCAAGCAAAACATGTTACAGTGGGTACCTGATATCTCTATATTTGAGTTAAAAGGGGGGTCTAATGACCACAACTCTGAGGGTTTACCTTCATACAGTCCTCCCTCGAAACATTTTTGATGAGAATTTTCTTCACAGCATAATACTGTCCATCCAGTTTGTTCATAACCTATAAACAATAACACAATGATGTAACTCAAATCTGTTTTTAGAAGAGTTTGTTAAAGAATGCAGCAAAAATTGAATATACCTTAAAAACATTTCCATATGATCCTTTCCCAAGTCTACAGACTTCTTCAAACTCACTGAGATACCGTGACGTCTGCGCTTGAAACAATCCCTCCTTAGGCCTGCTGAAGGCACAAACACACACCCTTTAAAACGTACTGAAATATCCTTTAGAAGCCATGCAACAGAAAAAAAAAATCATCAAAGTACAATCTACCTTAAAGCAGGGTTGTGCGCGCTTGTTCCGAGACATTGCTGGCCCTGCAAAACAAGACGAGGATAATCACAATGATTACTCTTGAACACAGCAGTCGGTAAGTAAATGGCTTTTAAATGTATAGAATTTGCTTAAAAATGTTGATATATTTGCACCTACGATCCCAACATCAAAGCTGACAGCACGTCCACTCCAAACACCTGGTCCCTGTACTACGAAGCGAGGTATCAGGGTATCTTTCCATAATCTGGATTCACTTACCCTAACACTAGCTATCAGGATAAGCGGTCACACAAAGCTGGTTATCAACTCGTTAAGTTAGCCCAGGGTTTCCCGATCTGGTTACGAGCGCGTTCACATGTAAAGGGTGGCATTGGCAACATCTGATCAATCATACTGATTAGTGTACCGGCAGCTGAGCGGCTGATTTTACAAAGGAAGAGTTAAATTTTAATATTAGAAAAATATGAAGCGGTTACACACACACCTGCTCCGGAGCAGGTTAGGTTCGCAGCATAAGTTACCATGGCGATACACCGCAGTAAGAAGTGAACCACCTTCGTAGCACAGAAAACCCAGGGTTCGTAGTACAGGCCTCTGGTGTAAGTCCAATTACCTGAGGGTAGAGTGAGGAGCTGGCAGCATTAAGCAGCTCAGTGAAGGCCCGGTTATGCTGCAGTCTGACAGTGCTGAATTCATCACTTATGGCCAGAGGTGAGAGGAGGTTCATGGCTGCTAAACGCTGGCCTATGACTGTGAGAGGATAAATAAAATACTTAATGCAGACCAATGACTTGCACACACTGGAGTCTAGACATATCTCAATGTGCAATGCTCAATACTTGCTGCTATTAACATCCAACCACTGCACTGTGAAACATTCCATTTTGCTGCTACTACGCATCTAAAATGTCATCATTGTACCATATATACATATACATACGTGTACATATATTTATATTTAAATTATATTTCTTCTACCTTGTATAGTGTACATTTTTCTTCTATTGGTGTTGTATAGTATTATTGTTGTTAGGCTATGCTGCATCTGTTTATTCCTGCTCTGTCCACTTTGCTGCTGTAATAATGTGAAGTGTGGGACTAATAAAGTGCTATCTTATCTTATCTTAAACATGTAGTGTATTTACATTTTTTTAACTAGGTGTCAATATAAGATCTCTGTGAATACCTTTAAACAGCATGCGTGAGCGAGCTGGATTGCTCTCGTAAACAAAGCACAGGTGCTCAAGCAAAGACCCGAGGAGAAGGTGGTTGGGGATTGCTGAGGCAAACTCTTGGATTGACGGGTAATGCCTCCCAGCCATCAACACCTCACGGTTTTCATCTGTATCTGAAGCTGAGCATACAAAAAAGGAAAATACAGAAAATGAGAATGAACAAACAGGTGCGACTTACAATGAAGGAATTGATTGTTCTACTGTGCAAAGTTAGCTCAGAATATATCTGACACAGCTGTCTTACCTTCTTCAATAACTTTTGCTATAATCTCTACAATGTTTTTTTCTCCTAGGTCCATTCTTCTGTATGAAAACCCTTTTGGTACAATATTAAGCCCTCAGAGCTATACTAATGATCGGTCTGTTCAACTTTGAGGCAAAAACTTTGCTCATCTTGTTTATACATAAGGGGGTGTGCACAACAGTAATGCTTATCTGCCATGTCCAGTGGACACAGGCCCCCTCCACCTACTGCACACATGACTGAGCTGAGGGAAGACGCACCAGAATGGCAAGGAGGGGCCTTCACATCCTCTCAGTCTTCACTCTCATTTCCTCATATTGCAGGATTTGTGGAAAGGGAAGTCCTGCCTTGTAATGAAGCAGACATTAACTAAGTTTATCTTACATCCTGATGATGTAAGGCCAAACTTTCTGTCATCTGCATTGTGAGATTCAGGCTAAGTGAAGCATGTGGAAAGATATCTCATAAACACTTTCTTCAAATATCAATATAATCACAGTATGAGCTTAGAAATGCTAGAATCTCATGTCAAGTACTGTTCATAACATTAAAATGCATGTTAGTGGAAGGTCAGGCTGGAGCTGTCTTTTTGTTGCTTACAAATCCCCCTTTATTAGAAATTAGTAAGGGATGCATTCGCATGTAAAGATTCTGTATAATTTCTCTCTATGAAACTGAGAATAGAAGTGACAGTACATACATAATCAAGTATGACTTGTTTAATTCAGTCATGTATTTTAGCTGCACATAAACATACCGCTATGAGTGCTCAAATTGCACAAATATAAGCAGACAGAATCCCAATCATACAGGTGTATTTCAGCAATGGGAGGACTAAAGCTGATCCTTAAAATGACAATAAGAAACACTAGCACACCATATTTCTGTATGGATAGCATGTAAATACATCTTCGTGCTGGAACGATTAAAAAGAACTGTGTGTGGGAGGAGGGCTTGTCACATGGTAACTTCTTAACTACGCCCCCGCTATATTGTACTCTATGAATGTGTCCAGCAATGTGGACAACCGCAACGGACGTTTGGTTAATAACTGTAAACAGTACCGGTACGTTTGACAGTTGTAAAACACAAAAAGGAGAAACTGCTTACTGTCAAACTGGACTTCGTCGTCCTCTTCAGTCGCCAGACTTAACAGGCTAACGTTACTGTCGGCCTCCTTCCTCCGGTTGGGTTTACGGTTGTGTCGAAGCAAAAGGCTGCTGCTGCCAGAACGTTCCTCCGACCGCATGAGTCCGTTGTCGGACGGTGATTTGAACATTTTCATACGGGAATAACGATGACATGACACAATAAAGCGCTTAGTTTACAACGCTGCCCAATAAAAAATAAAGGCAAAAAAGCTGCTCCATGTCTGCTATGAGATGAGTCAAACTGTACGTTAAATCCCAACTTATGAAAATATACAAAGTCAGGAAAGCTCTATGAAAAATCCCCCAAGGTCCATCATGTTAACGGGCGGCCATGTTTCGCGTTCAACAGCAGTACAGGGACCGTCTGACAATGTACGTGCTTGAACCAGAAGATTAACTGTAAGGACAAACGGTTTTACTCTAAACACGGAATAAAATCAATACAAGCGTAATATTGTAGAATAATTAAAACTTAAACATTCAAGACAGTGAGAGTGTCCCTGCATCTAAAAGTTATTTGTTCGTTTTTTACAACTTTGGGTAATTGCACATGCGCCCTGACACGTCAAAGATTCGGTTTGGTGATGAAATAATACAAAGCTGTTAGGCAACAGCTTTTAAAGTACTTGCTTGCACAGTGCTATTTATTTTACGTTTTGATCACTATTGTATTTCATTTTTTGACGCTGCATTCTTAAATACTCGTTATATTATTATTTTTGCTTTTAATACGAAGTTGCGCCGTTCTGCGCACGAGTGACGCTCGCGAACAATCTGCGTACTTCGCGCGGGACTGCTTTTACTTTTGTGTTTACAACGTGATGTCGATTAGTGGATGCACTGATGTAATTGCAAACAAGCAGTAAAAGCAAAATGGGAATATTTGACAGCAGCGGCTAATTATTCAGTGATTTAGAGAGAAACCAATTTTAAACTCCCAAGACAAAAGTCACTTCATTCTTTGAAGATGTCTGATGCTGGGTAAGCTAGCCACTAGAGTACTTAATTTACATGCACATGTTTTTGTTTTTGAACTTTTTTTTGCGTTATATACACGAGCTTGGTATTGCTTTTCTTTGCAGCACCTCTGAACCTGCTGGAGCCATCAGGGCTATTGACAAGCACTCAGTGCATCAGATCTGTTCGGGCCAGGTAGTGCTGACTTTGGCCACTGCTGTCAAAGAGCTGGTGGAGAATAGCATTGATGCAGGAGCCACAAACATTGGTAAGCAAAGATCTACCTAAAGTATTTTTCCATAGAGAACTCTGGTTGCTAAATAATGCTACATTTTAATTTTTTAAAGAACAGATTGCCTTGCTTTACGGTCCACTGCAATGTTTTATGTGGCTATAAATATATACATTGTATATTGTTACTTTTCATTGCTGTGTATCACTTGTTTGCATGCTGGAGATGTCAAGCTGAAGGAGTGTGGAGCTGAGCAAGTGGAGGTGGCAGACAATGGCAAAGGTGTAGAGGATTCCAACTTTGAAGGACTGAGTAAGTGGCAGCTTTGTATATCTGTGTGTTAGACAGTGCCTGCCTGAGCTTGTTGGTTAAGGAAAATCTCTTCTGCGTGTTCCACAGCTCTGAAGCACCACACATCAAAGTTAAGGGATTTCTCTGATCTCATCCATGTGGAAACATTTGGCTTCAGAGGTGAAGCCCTGAGCTCTTTATGTGCTCTGAGGTAAAATGCTTCAAGTGCTACAATTATTTTAGACATAAACCTAAATTATTTGTCAGCTAAAATTTGCTTTTTCTCCTTATCACAGTGACTTGAGTGTCATTACCTGCCATGAGTCCAGCCAGGTGGGCACAAAGTTGGTTTTTGACCACAAAGGCCATCTAGTGCAGAAGACGCCTCATCCCCGGCAGCAAGGCACCACAGTCACCCTTCAGCAGCTCTTCTACACCCTGCCAGTTCGACACAAGGAGTTCCAGCGCAATATTAAGAAGGTCAGACATTAAATCTGTCAAAGTTTTTAAATCATAGTTTTCCAAAGGTTGCCAAAGTTTCTTTTTTTTTTTTTTTGTATAAACAGTTTATTTTGTTCACATCCACAAAGAAAATCACCTCACAATTGCTTTACACTTGCTTCACATTAATAATCTATAATAGTTCATATTTATTTATCGTAGTGAAGTGGTGCACTCATTCTCTGCTGGGACAGTAAGTTGTTAAGCCAGTTTCTTGACGGCAACATTCTTAAAGAAAATGAGATTTAACAGCACACATTGCCACACCTGTGCTGTCTTTTTACTTCCAGTTTGATTTTTGACAATATAGGTTGTAAATGTTATTGTGATCAATGTAAACATAAGACAGATGAAGCCTGGGATGTCCAAGCTTCTTGGCAGCACATGAGCATATCATCTGGAAAATCTTTGCAGGGTCATTCCATCTCAAATCATCAAATTTTTAGAACATTTTCTGCCTTAAAAAGGCATGTCCACCCACTTTCAGGCCTTTTTTTCCTCACATTGAAATCTGAGGCAATGTTTGAACATAAACATTTGAAAAACCACTAAAGATAAAAGGGTGAATTTTCACTGGCCTTTCTTACCATCAGAATGAATCAGGATCTGTAATTTGGGACAAATACATCAAAAGATGTCTGAGTATTGGCTAGTTAAAATATGAAACAAAATTCGAGCTGTCCTGTGAACTCCCGTATTTGAGCACACACTAATAAAATACTTCACATTGCAAAAGACAATTAGTGACAATTTCTAATTGGTATATAGTTGTATTTCACAATAATGCAAAATAAAACGTGTAGAATATTTTTTAACATGAAATTCTTAGTCACAAAAATGAAGAAAATGCTATTTTCATTCAACTTTCATGCTAGATTGAGCAAATATGACAAGTTGTACCACAAAAACAAAATTATCAGTAGATAGTCTAATCCAAATAGAACAATTCTGGAGTTTCCAGATGGTACTCTAATTATAACTGAGAAAATAATTTTGTTAAATATATGTTTATTTTTCAGTTTTGGACATATTCATGTTCAAACATTGCCTCAGATTTCAAAGTGCGAATAAAAATGCTGGAAGTGGGTTGACTGACCATTTTTCAAAAAAAATTTATTTTGAAAAAATATTTGATATATGAAGCTAAAATGTCACAGCATACATTATATGTGTCCAAACTTTGGGCCACAAAATTTTTATGCAAATGGAAGATGGTCGAACAGAAGGCCCACAATGATTTGAGATGCTTTCACCAAATAAAATCTTCAACATGATCCATCTTCTACTTGGTATAAAACCAGTTTCTAGATTTTGCAAGCTTGTTTTCAAACCATAAATAGAACCCACTAGATGCCACACAGTTTGGAAAAACACATGAATCAATGTATAAGTGAAGAACAACATATATAACCAGTGTGAATCCTTGTATGGGGATTTCAAAAAGAAAGAATGACCTATTGGCGAAAATTGGCATTTTCTATGCCAAGTTTCATTTTTAAGTAGCTAAGTAGCTCACCAATATTAGTTGACCTTAATAACAGATATTATATTGTTCTGTGTTTTCAGGAGTATGCCAAAATGATACATGTCCTGCAGTCCTACTGTATCATCTCTACAGGAGTGCGCATCACCTGCTCCAACCAAAATGGGCAGGGAAAGCGCAGCACAGTCCTCAGCACTAGTGGCAGCCAAAGTATGAGAGAAAACACTGGGGCCATATTTGGACCCAAACAGGTTAATACATTCCCTTTTTTTCAGATTGTAACCAATAACAACAAGGCCACTGGCCTGATATAAAAGGAGCTTGTTAAAGTTGCTTTATGTGCTTGCTAAAAGTTTCATTTCATATTTCATTTTTTATGATTAAATGCCGATTGTGCATCCTGCAGCTGCAGAGCCTTCTACCTTTCCAGCAAGTGTCACCTACAGAAAATGTTATTGAAGAATATGGACTCAAGGATGCAGATCTACCCAAAAAGCTTTTTTCGTGAGTGTTTTAATGGAAGTCCTGTTTGCAGAGTTTTTGTCATTGTTTTGTTTTCTTTTCTTTTTTTTCAATGATTTTCTTGGTTTTTTCGCAGCATCACAGGGTTTGTGTCTCGAGGTGACCACGGTGTTGGGAGAAGCACCACAGACAGGCAGTTCTTTTTCATTAACAGTCGACCATGTGACCCCCTGAAGGTAATTCACATTGAGTGGATTTATGAGGTAATGTCAGAGCTCATCTTCTTCACCTAACCTCTGGTTATTCCCACCCTGCAGGTGACCAAACTCGTAAACGAAGTGTATCATATGTACAACAGACATCAGTATCCATTTGTTGCCTTGAACATAGCTGTTGCTTCAGGTGAGAATATTGGGATTAATCAAGCTGATGTCATTTATGAAACTCAGCTTGGTTCTCTGAGTGTGTGTGTGTGTTTTGTTTTCAGAGTGCGTGGATGTGAATGTAACCCCAGACAAACGACAGATTTTCCTTCAGGAGGAGAAACTCCTGTTGGCTATTCTAAAGACCTCTCTCATCACCATGTATGAGGCTGGAGTCAATAAGATCAGCCTGAACTACACACCTGCACCAAGCACCAGTAAGAACACATCTTTACATGTAGACCCTCATATGTATTGACTGTTTGATAGAATAACAACACTGAGTTAATTAAGTGTGGGGACCGAAAACTACATACTGTTCATGTTCTAATAATGTTTGGTTTGTGTGATCTGTTTGTTTGCCGCACTGGGAGATAAAGTATTATAAAGCATTGTCACATGAAGTATGGATTAATTATAATTTCATATCATTTTAATTTGGGATGATAGCCTCTAAAAAGGCCTTCGTTTCGGCACACCTTGTAGCCTGTGCAGTTTGTTTTTGTCTTACAGAGAGAAAAAAGTTACAGAAGAGGAAAAAAAAAAATCAGTGTCGAAACAGTTTTTTGAATTTACATGTAATAATGTAAGAGCATTCACAAAAAGAGCAGTCTGAGATTGGATACTTCAGGAAGGCTTACACCATACGGTGCATGAATTCAGTCCTTGAATCCAGAAGGATACTTGGATCTGGATTAGTTTGTGATATATTCTGGAGAACATCAATGCGATGCATCCCAGTTTTTCTTATTTCACACTGATATTACTCCTCCACAGCTAGAAAAACACAAAAAAGGCTCAAGTTGTCTCTGCACCTGCAACATATAAAGAGAATGCCACACCTGAAATTCAATTTACCAACAAAAGTTCTTTTATTTAAACAGAATATAAAATAAACTAAAGGTCTGGAGGCCTGGGCAAAAAAAAAACAAAAACGAGAAAGGTGGAAGGAGTCTTGGCCAGCAGGGATCTGAGGATGCAGGAGCAGCTTTTTCTGGGAGAGAGAGAGAGAGAGAGAGAGAGAGAGAGAGAGAGAGACTCTTTTCCGAGCCTTTCCCTTTAAACAGGGGCACGACAATGAGGAGGAGGCGAGAAAAGCAGAAAAGAGGTGACAACAAAAGAGAATGCAAACACAAAATGTCCAATTTCGCCCTTGTTTGCAGTGGTAAAGAATCCTTCCAAAAAATTCTGGAGCCACATCTGAATCAACTCCAAAAACTTAATCACTTCTAAGTTGGTGCAAGCCCCACCTCTGTTCAAAATTTCATGCAAATCCTTCCAAAACCTTGTGAGTAATTCTAACAAACACACAACCAAACAAACAAACCAAACCAAGCACAGAGCCTCCTTGGCAGGGGATAATAATCAATCAAACTCAGCAGCAGGAGTCCCATAGAAAGATGTTTATAGACTGTAGAAGTGTTAATAGGAAGTGCTTTGATTTTGAAGTACAAGGGAGCAACCTGTTCTGTTTTTTTTTTTTTTTTGTTTTTTTTTTTTTTTTTATTAGTTTTTCCTTAAAATATCTTTTTTTATATACAATTAAACAAAACACAAACAGGAAAATCCTGTGAAGATAACAATAATGTATTTAAATAATACTCCACTGGATTAAAAGTGAAAACATGGGGAAAAAAGTTTCCGAGCCGGACCTGAAGGCATCAGCAGCCGCCCGTCAGGCACACCCCTCCCTCCTCCCTTCCTCCACCCGGCTCACCTTGCTCAGTGGGCGCCTGCGGCCCTCAGAGTGCAACATTGCGGCCCCCAGTAGCATCAGCAGCAAACTGACCGACACATGTCTGCAGCCTGAGTGTGAGCACCGGAGTGTCCCGCTGTGAGTCTCCTGCCGGTCGGAGCATGGAGGAGTTGGCCAGAGAGAGCATCAGCCTTTTGGCTTCTGCCTCGGCCAAGCCTCCTCTGGACGTCGGGCCCCGGCTGGGCTCTATGGGGGCTATTTTCATCATGCTTAAATCCGCTCTGGGCGCCGGGCTCCTCAACTTCCCCTGGGCCTTCGAGAGAGCAGGGGGGATCCACAGCGCAGTCACCGTGGAGCTGGTGAGTATTTATTCATTTTATAAAGATAGATTATAAAAAGATATACACTTGAAGATGGGGTTTCTCTGCATCGCTGAGCTCTGTCTGAGATATCAAACTTCCCTTTTTAAAGATTATTTATCAACAGTAAAGGGAACTTTTTAGATTCATTGATGCTGGGAGTTTTTTGTAGAAACGATACATCTTATCTCCTCTGAGCTGAAGCCCTCCGAGAGCAATTAAAAAGATTGTGATCTTTTCCACATGGCAGGAGGGACCACGTTAGACTTGACCTCAGCACTTTTAGATTCACTTTATTCTTATCTCCTAAAAAATTTCTCCTCAATTGGTCCTCATGTTGACCTAAAAGTCAAAAAAATCCCCACAAAGTTGTTTTCTTCTAATTTTTCTGTCTCCAAAGTGGGCTGAAGTACAGATTCTGCTGTGCGGTGTAATCTTGCCCCAAGAGAAAGATTTCATTTAGCAAAGCAAAACATTTATTTCTATTTCACTTCTTCTTGTGTAACTCCACAGATCTAAGACTTTTTTTTCTGTCCCTGGATTCGCTCTGTGCTAATGCAACTCAGTGACAATTTTAAGTGTAGTTAAAGCTGCATTTATTCATTCTTGGTGACTAGGGGGCAGAAAAATCCCTTTACACAGGCTGACAGAATATACAGGTGCCACATTACTTAGGATAAAAATCATTAACATATCATTAGTAAACAGTGAAGGTATTTGCATGTAATTGTGTGTGACTAATGCAATTCCAATATTTTCTCTACATTTAGCTTTGTTTAGGTCTTGAACAAGTGGCAACCTCTGGGGCTAAAAAATGAAGCCAACATGGAGGTGCCAAAATCTGACTTCACAAGCAACTCAACCTCCATAGATTCCCATGTGAAAATGCCCAAATTAACAGCATTACAAACATGTTTGCAAATGGTTTGGTCTCTCCAAATAGTCCCCCCCCCCGTACATGGTAACTGTACATGGTAACTGTACAATGCTCAGTTGGTACTAAGGGGCCTAAAGTGTGCCAAGAAATGTGCCCCACACAATTACACCTGCAGCACCTGCCTTAACCTTTGATACAAGGCAGGATGGATCTATGCTTTCATGTTGGTTATGACCAATTGTGACCCTACCATCTGAACTGTCACAGCAGAAATTGAGACTCATCAGACCAGGCAAAGTTTTTCCAGTCTTCTGTTGTTCAATTTTGCTGAGCAACATGTATCCTCAGTTTCCTGTTCTTAGCTGAGAGGACTGGCACCCGGTGTGGTCTTCTGCTTCTGCAGCCCATCTGCTTCAAGGTTTGATGTGTTGTGCATTCAGAGATGCTCTTCTGCATAACTTGGTTGTAACAAGTGGTCATTTGAACTACTATTGCCTTCCTATTAGCTTGAAGCAGTGTGGCCATTCTTCTCTGACCTCTCACATCAACAAGGCATTTTTGCCTGAAGAAGTGGCGCTCACTGGATATTTTCTCTTTTTCAGACCATTCTCTGTAAACCCTAGAGATATTTGTGTGGGAAATCCCAGTAGATCAGCAGTTTCTGAAATACTCAGACCATGTTATATTACCATAAGAAGACCTTTACAGGCCTTTCCAGTACTTTCAATCCATTTTATTAGTTTCCATAGGGTCATTTTTCACTGTGATTGTTTGTTCTCAAAGTCCTCTTCATTAAATACATTTGTCACACTGCCAATTAATGACATGGATCCACCCAGGCATTCAGTAATTGTATTAGTGTCACTTGTGTTATCCATCAAAACCATATGCAATGCATTTAAAAAAGGAACAAGAAAAAGATATGAAGACCTCATCAGAAGTTTGCAAAAACACTGATGTTTTCCAAAAAGGTACAGGCAAAAAGGGGAAAAAAAGCAGAAAGGTTTTTGATTATCTTTTATTTAGCAAACACTTTTGGCCTCTGCCCAGGACCTAGAGATGCCTTAGGAAAAAGGGTATTTATTTTGACTGAATTTAGGCTTTTGTAATTTACATGTGGTGGAAAAACACACTCGGTCAAAATGACACATAGAAGTGGATTAAATGTTGTCTTATTCTCTTGCTTTCCTTCATCTGCTCAGATCTCCCTTGTGTTCCTGATCAGCGGCCTGATTATCCTGGGCTATTCCTCGTCCATCAGTGGTCAGTGCACCTACCAGGCAGTGGTGAAGGAGGTATGTGGGCCAGCCATTGGCCAGCTGTGTGAGATCTGCTTCGTCTTCAACCTCTTCATGATCTCTGTGGCCTTTCTGGTCATAATGGATGACCAGCTGGAAAAGTGTGAGTTGAAGAGGTAGATAAGTCTGCACTTTCACTTTTCATCTAGATCTTTCTTAACTTTACTAATTTTCCCGTTTTCCCATTGCTCAACTTCTGCTGTCAAACAGCAAAAGCTTATTCACATTTTTTGAATACCTGTATGCTGGATGAGAATTATAATTTATAGTTTGACCTCTGGGTGGCAGTGTTGTGTCACTGTTTCAGTGCAGAGACAGTGATAAAGAAGTGTGTCCATTGGCTATATGGGCCTTTTGTTGCTGTAACATGAAGCCACCGTAGCTGATTGCAGGTTTAGTTCAGAACATTTCTGGAGGATTTTGATGGCAGTAGTCCTGCAAATGAGGATTTAATGATGATGATGCATCTTGAGACGACTGTTACTGCAAACTGGCGATTTATAAATATAATTTAATTGAATGGAATGACAGATTTCTGTTTGTGTTGTTAATGAATCAGATTATTTGAAGGTAATTAACCACAGTCATCAAAAAAATGTCCAAATGGCATGCCAGAAGACGTTAGGACTGATGAAGAAATCTAATACAGATACCACGCCTCGACCCTTCTTTCATAAAAGTACAAATGATAGTTCTAAATTTGGTTACATTTAATGTAACCAAATAACAGTTAATTTACCTAATGCACCTTTTGTGGTTCTGACTCTGAACAATCATTCATTTATTTTGCCTCTGCCTTAATCTGCATTTTGGACAGCCATGACTAAATTTATTTAGAAATCTGGACTGGACATTCTGTAACTTCTATGGCTAAAGAAATTCTTACTAAATCTGAATGTAATAATAAGCCTTTCAGTTCTATAATAATTCTTCTAATTGTAGTCAGTAAATTTGACATGCATAACGGGAATATTTCCTATGTCCTTTCCAAGCATTAATATTTTTCTGATAAATCACAGACTGTATACAAAAGATGGATGTAACCACTGTGATGTCAGCCATTGGTTTTGGCATTTTGGCCACCAACATGTTGAAGTTACCACATCCCCCCCAATCTTTTTTGAAGATTTAAACTATCTATAGAGGTCAGAGCTGTTTTTCTTTCTTTTCTTTTTTTTTTTTTTTTTTGTTCTGGGTG
>VUQI01015261.1:6357-20283 GCA_015106735.1 Paratilapia polleni
GGGAAAATATATCACTTGTGCGGTGATGCTGCACTGTGCTGAATCTTCTTTGAGCTAACAAAGAGGTGCACAGCAGTCAGACCGAGGACAAGGTTAGCAGATAATTAATACCCTTTAATTGATTTAGAGTAGGCTTTATTAATGAGCATCCAACTAATAATTCAGTGTCTGCTTGAAGGACGCTGCAAAAGTATGTGTTCCTAATTTTTTACATTTTTAATTGCACTCTATTTATACCTTTAACATTTGAGGTTCATTTATTTATTAATAACTATTTTGATAAGTAATAGTTGTGTGCTCACAATATGAAACTTGATGAGCAGTAGAGCTCGAAGTGGTAAAGAACAATGCTCGTCAATACTGTATACCCTGATTTTGTTGACACTTTTGTTGAAACTAAAATCAGTTGTAAGTGGGCAGAGTGTCTCCGGGACCCTCAGACCCTTTTAATACTACATTCAGTGAAATTTAAGACCAAACCTGTGACGGAAATACTCACCATGATTAAAAACATACTAAACACAGTGATGTCAAGTTAAAATGATCTGTAAGGTAAAATGATCATATTTGGTTGAGTTTAAGGACATTCTCCATATGTTTATACTTATGTGAAAAAGGAAAAATGGAATCACCTTTGAATGCATTTCCAGGCACCTGCTTTAACCACCAAAATTGAATTGTTGTCCTAAAGCAGTTTGTCATTAAACAGGCTTCTTCTCGTTTCTATGGGGATATAAGGCAGCTGGCTAGCAGCTAGCAGAACCTTCTTCTTCTCTATCGTTTTCACGGTTTCATACAGTGTACTTCACCTAACCTGAACAGTACAGTTCAGAGACTGGTTGGTGACCCCCCGGCAACCACAGGTGGCTAGGGAAAAATATTCCCCGACCGGTTGGTTGCTGGATATTGCTGGCAGTTGCAAGGTGAAATTGGTGGCAAAGAGGTATACACTGCTGCACCAAAAACCTCCTTGTCATTTCTTTGGTCACTAGCAGGTTTCCTTGGTTGCCCGTAGTTTGCGTGGCAGACGCCGACTTGTCTGCAAACTGAGCGGTAGTGAAACTGAGAGAAGTGCAATACAAACAGGAAATGGAGACCTTTTGCCTACAAAGTAAAAGTTGCGCCTTGCATGCATGCTGGCTGCAGCACAACTTTTACTTTGAAGGCGAATGTTCTCTGTTTCCAGTTTGAGTCGCACTTTTTTAAGTTTGACTGCTGCTCAGTTGTTAGTTAGCAAGTGTTTGCAGACAAGTCAGTGGCTCCCACACAAACTACGGGCGACCGCAACAACCTGGAAGTGAAGCAATCACAAGGTGGTTTTTGGTTCTTTGCAACCTATTTCACCTAGCAAATGCCAGCAACCTCCAGGAACCACTCGCCAACCGGTTGGGGAATACATATTTTCCCTAGTGACCAGTGGTTGCCAGGGATCGCTGACTGGTCTCTAGGTTAAGTTAGCTAATATATCTTATTAGCCTGATGTTCCAGTTAATTGCTTTTACACATATGAAAAAGTACAAGGAAGAAAGGAAATGTTATGTCTTACAGCTGTTTATCTACTGTCCAATTTTTTTTTCAGTACTCTGGCATGCTAGATAATGAATTGAATGCAAAGAAGGTTAATCTTGATTCCTTACTCACTTGCTCGTATAACCCATTCAATTAAAGTGTGGATCAGAGTCCAGCTGTGTGATCTAAATATGTAGAGTAGGTGAAAATAACTGCATTGTGTCCTATAAATTCTCACTGTAACTCATCTAAAAACATATAAGACCCATCCAAAATTAACTTAAGACAATGTAATACTCATGAACGCCTTTTATTACTAAATGTGTAATTAAGCCATTTCTTTTTTTGTGTTATTATGTTGATATAGTAACTGCAGGAACAAGCACTGGAGAGATGCAAGCCATGTACCACATTATTAGAGAAGTAAATGTGCAAAGTTAAAACAAATCTCAAATGTCCAAATCTAAACATCAGAGTAGAGGTCATTGAGGTGAAGCGCTTAAAAAAAAATAGGTCCTGCAATATGATGTCTGTTATATGCTGGCCTGTTAGGAGGAAACACAGGGAGGATGTTGTCACTGTAAAGTTAACATTCCAGGAAAAGGCTCCTGATCTTGTTTCTTGGCACTGCAAAAAGCTGTCAGGTTATGACTGATGATTGACCTCACCCGACCTGATCCAATTTTAGTGTTTCGCAACACACATGCATGCGGATACGCATGCATTCTTTGGAGTTGTAGAGCAGGTCCTGCATGTTTGTGATTGGCAGGAAAGAGTGTGGGGGCGGATAGTACCTGGGGATATGGGTTCTCCATAATAGCCTGAAGCTAAGTGTACAGTGTAGCATGTATGTATGTGTTCTCTTTGTTATCGTGGTTGTGTCTCTTTTGTGTGTGTTTATTTTGACTATAAAATGGGTCTAAAAATGGTAAAAACAAGTGCGATTTTAAAAATACACATTTTCACTGCAACCATTTTGTAGTTTATCTTATTCTTTTTTCTGATTTTGACTCTGGCGGATCTGTAGCAGCTCTTTTGTACTTTTTTGCCCTTTTTATTCTTTCGTCCTCCCTCTCTCTTTGTCCTGTACTGCATCCCAACTAGACTTCACTTAGTCTTGTAAACCAGCGGTTAGTGTCTTCTCACAACACAAAACACAACAGTTTTTGGGCTTCCTGCTTCCTAGAAATGTGCTTTGGATCAAATTCATTTCAAGAGAAATACAGTAGAGCAGCCAGACTTGTTTTCTTGTTGTTACCTGAGAAGATCATCTTACCGAGAGCCCACATACTTCTTCTGCTGAATTTATTACCAATGATGTCGTTTGAAAAATAGTTAGTAGACCTAATTTATTTCCATCATTTTTTCCATCATTATTTTGATCATATGCTACTCCTCTTCTAACAAAATGTCAATCAGACAGTGCAGTAAGTACAGTGATTGCTTTACTTTGGTTTTGGTTTGGTTATTTTTGTTCAGGAGACTTTCACAGAATACATGGTACAATGAATCAGGACCTTAAACTTCTGCTTTCTGACTGATTTCTGTAGCACAAGGACACCTGCTCTTTAGATTTACTTCTACTTCCTGTTGCATGTGGAACTGACTACCTCCTGCAGACCGTGTTGTGTTTCTTTGTTTGCATTTATGACTCCTCCTTGAAGCATGACCAGAAGAGCGGAGTTCATAAAAGACAGACATTTACATAGGCACAGTTTGCATAAACCAATCCAAGAGCTTTTCCTGCGCTACCCAACACAGTGTGTGTCTCCATTGTATTGGAGATGGTGTCAGGAAGGAAAGCCCCGCCTCTTTATTTCCCCTTGTCGCCCAGAGTGACGATAACGTCACAGAGAACACTGAAACTACATACAGGGCATCGTGGGAAATGACCTTTAGACCCCTGCTCATGAAGACGAACACAGGTGCACACGCAAACATGTTCTCATATTGGTATGGATGCATGGAAGAGAGAAAGAGAATGAGATACATGAAATCAGGTTAAGGGGCCACACTCATGGGACTCCCATCTCCAGA
Organism: Paratilapia polleni; assembly: GCA_015106735.1. Lineage (NCBI taxonomy): Eukaryota > Metazoa > Chordata > Actinopteri > Cichliformes > Cichlidae > Paratilapia > Paratilapia polleni. Next base: position 9,904 of record VUQI01015261.1, read on the forward strand.
CTTGGTGATATTCTACCCATGTCAGCAATTTGTCACTGTGTGTGTGTGTGTGTGTGTGTGTGTGTGAGAGAGAGAGAGAGAGAGAGAGAGAGAGAGAGAGAAGGGGTGAAAGGATAGATAAATGGATGAAGGCAACCCTGCTGACATGATTAATGACTACACATACTGTTTTCAAGTGTTTATTCTTGTGAGCGTTGCACAGTCAATCTGTATGCGTTCGGATTAACATTAATTGAAGTCCATGAAAATAAAACCCGCCTGTGCAACATCAGCTGTGTATCTAGCGGAAGTGAACCACCCTTAGTACGGCTACATCACCACAATAAATGTACAATGAGAAAAACGTGCATGAAAAATAGCTGATATTGTCTGCAGCACTGGCATCTATTGTTAGGACAGAGCTTCTCCTACCATTGTGTCTGCCACTCTCAGCAGGGCCTCCTGGCCTCCTTCCTCACTGAAGAAACCAACACAAATGAAAAACACAAAATAATAAGAAATGTAGAAATGAAAAATATTTTATTTATGTTATTTAGCTAATTTATGCTTACTTTTCATTTCACCACTGTGTGTGAAACACTGTGTGTGTGCATAGATAGGTGAAGTAAAGGTAAGGTTACAACAACACTGACAACAAGTTGTGATGTTGCTGTAGGGGCAATCAGTCTAAAATCCACAGGTTGTTTCCACTACCTACTGTTTATGTCTACCCCAAACATCTTAAAGTCTGCATTATTTTGAACGGATCCAACCTGAACCTGGTAACAGTGAGGTAGAAGCTCTGCTGCTGATGGCAGGAAATGTAGAAATAGACCAGCACATAAAACCTGCTAAACCAAAACACATTTTCACACTGGCTTTTGTATGTCTTTAGAGTTGCTGCTGGTAAGTGGGTTTTTTGACCTTTGGACTGCCTTCAGTTTTTATGCCAAGTTAACTGTCTCCTGGATGTAGGCTCATACTTAATGTATAGTGTGCTATAACCTTCTCATTTATATCTAAAGCAAGAAAACAAATATCCCCACAACTGAACTATTACATTCCATAATTTAATACATTTTAAACTGGATTCTGTTGTATGACTGCTTCTTCCTGCACAACATTAAATGCTAATGCATTTTTGGGAAATTTGGCATAAAAATTTCAAACAACACATAGCCCTAAATTGAGCGAATATTCTTTACTGAACCTTTATAAACACATAAAAGGACATAAAGATACATATAAATCATTTTGGATTTAACTGGAGAGAGTGAAGTGAGTAACTATACAAAGTGTTAGAGACTCACAGCTGGTTTAGCTGATTCAGCTTATAAGCAGGAGAGTGAATAGAAAATTCTCTGAAGCGCTTGTTCACTTACAAACTGCATAAAACATGTTCAGACCTTAAAACATGTATCAAGTGCTGCTGGGAATTGTCTGTTTGTTAATAAATTGTGAGCAATGTGTGCAGTTCTTTTTTTTTTTTATCAGTGTGATAAGCGGAAGTATTTTGGGGTACTGTATTTTTAGATGGTTTATATATAATTGAAAAAGCCAAGTGTGCAGAAGAAGATATGAGCCCATATGCAGGGTCTGAGTGTGGGGGAGGGAAATAGCCAAAGGGTAATGCAGTCTTTATGGATAAAGCTTCAGAGGTAAAACCCACCATCCATATAACGATCACTGTGTGTGTGTGTGTGTTTGTGTGTGAGTACAGTGTATATATACAGCCTTTTGGATCTTTCTGAGATCCTCTTAACAAATGATGATTTCTAAATGTCATGCCATCACTTTCTTGACCCTGCAGGCAAATGAAGCCTCTCCTTAGCTTCACTGTCACATCAGTATCAGTGATAAGATAAAGCAGACGCGTCCTTAAGAATTTTAAGGACTAACTGCTATGTGTCTGTGCCATTTTCCAGTGCTCAAAGTCATTTTCTTGTCTTGAACTTATAAACATTTATCTGAGAATTTAAGCCGAGCGATTGGATATCACACAGGCAGTAAATGAAGAACCCCTGACTCTCTATCCATCCAAATGTGGGAGTGGAAGGTATTGATTTCCGGTCAGGCATTAGTCATGCGAGGGGCAGAAAGGGAGAGAAAACATCTTTCTGTTTATTCACAGGATTACTGAGTTCTGTAGTTTTTAGTGATACCTTTGAATCTTGAACATGTATGAATTTCAGCGTGACTGTTGGCTGCAACCTTATTTTCATTCAGAAGCAATACACATAAGTGATGATGTGTTCAATCAATGCTGAAACAAAGTTTCACACCATGATACTTACTGTCTGGTAATTCTGCTTGTCTTGAGTTTGTAATGCCGCTTTATAAGTAAAATGACCTTTTGAAATCTGTATAGTGCCCGTTTAATGGTGAAAACAATTTCCTCAGTTATAATTTTTGTAAAAAGAATCAAAATGAATCATGAATCAAAACCTGCCAATACAGGTAAAGCTGTACGAAATTTAATGCTAAGCAAAACAAACTGGGTCACACAACTGATTTATCATCCACTTCAGCTTCACCACCTGAAGTGGCCGTAGGGGTCCTGGCTTCCTTTTTCAGGCTGGAGGCTATTTCAAGTTGACATCAAATCAAAATGAGTGAAAAGGATTTGAAAGAGGAAACTGACAGGTACAACTTACACTGCACTACATCTTTTTGCAAAGAGGAAAAAAAAAAATAAACACAAGCTTTACCCCTATGTTATTGCCTTTTCCCCTGCAGGGAAGTATAAATCTGGGCCTAAACCTGATATTTGCACCACAAAAACAGCCCATGTAACTCAATCCACTGTTTGTTTCCTGTGAGTGTCAAAAACTGGTATGACAGCATTTCTTGAATGTCCCTTTTTTGTTAATTAAAATAAAAACAGAGACTAAAAGCATTCACCTGCATCCTGAAGGTTCTGCAGGCCTGCTGGTGCTGCAGCGCAAAGCTGGCTGAACTTCATCTCAACCCTCGCCCTGCTTCGTTTCAGAAGTTTCAAATAAACAATCTTCCATGACTTGTGCTTCACCCTTTAACTGCTTCCCTCCCCCTGTGTGTTTAAATGCTCTAACTGCCTTTAACATGGAGACTTGAGCTCAGGAAAAGACCATGCTTTGTGTTTAATGTTTCATTGGAACTTAATGGTGAATGCACACAGAATGTGTGTGTTTTAACCCTTGTGTATATGTGGGCATGCGTGTGTGTGTAGTCCAGCTCACTGACAGTGAGACACTGCAGTGACTCAGCACAGGGGCTTCAGTCATGTGGATGTAATACACATTATTTATTTAGCAATGACTGTCTGTGTGTGTGTGTGTGTGTGTGTGTGTAGGATATGACAAGGCTCACAAACTCGTGTATAACATTTGTGGTTGTGGTATGTGTGTCTTTATATATAAGTAAGGATAAGTTGCTTTCTCATCTATCTAAGATTACTCACATGATAATGGCTCAGATGCTCATTACTGTCACACACTGTCTTCTTGAACTGGAAGAAACTCAGTCACACACAAACACACATACTCACACAGTGAACCTGTCACCAAAGAATTACATTCCCAAAGCCACTCATCTGCATTCTCAATTATGTTTTATTATTTCCCAGAAAAGTTGCAGTATGAAATAGCATAATGATTGCAAAATACACATCCAGAGGAGGCAGGAGTGGTGACAGCATAAGTCAAATGCTGGACTGTCTTGCAGGAGACTGGGGTTTGATTCCTGTTTGGGGCCATTATTTGAAACTTTCATTTGTCTCTTGTGTTAGACTTTCTGTTTTCAGTTGCTGTTTAGTTAGATTCAGACAGGAAAAAAAAGATGTTTAGGTTAAACTACATTCTTTCATACTGTTTACCGACTGACAACAGGTCCATGGTGTACACTGCCTCTCCCATTGTCAGCTGAGACAGGGTAAGAAAATGGATGGATGGATACCATTAGCAGCACATTAGAAGCTACTCCTTCTTTTCTTGGTGGGTGACGAGTAGGGGTGGGTGATATAGCCTCAAAATTACCTCACAATATTTCAAGAAAATTTGTGATAATATTTCTGACTATATAGGAAAAAAAAGCACTGAGCAATGTTTTATTGATGCTTGCAGCTTGCAAGCAGCAGCATTTATAAGTGTAAGTAAATGATGGACATTTTCCATTCTTCTTTTCTGTTGAGCTACTGTCACTGATGACACACTTCCTAATTTGAAGTGTGAATCCACTGAAACAAGGTGCCAGCAGCGGCATCATTATAGTGCAATAGTAGTGACACAGCATAAGTCAAGTGTGAGCACAGAAGTAGTCTGGGTAGGGTTTCCCTAGAAATTTTAAGTAAACGTATAAAGGACATTCTTAACACTGAAGTTTAACAATAACTAAAATAACTTGCACAATATTGTCACATAATAAAACTGAAAAATATTTTCTACCTGGATGTTGGATTTTGAGTGCAGCTGCTCAAAGCCCTCCTTCTCCACCATGTAACCGCCCCAGTAATTTCCCTCCACCATTTACTCTTCTTGTCATATGGAGTGCAGCCAGCACTGAAGTCACTTGTTGACATTTTGGTCACACATCACCAGCTGCTGGTATCTCTGCCTTTTGTAGCCTGGGTGCACTTGACGATGTGGTTTTGCCTCAAGTGGTAAAACAGGTTTGTTGTTTCCACCTTTAGCGGGATCTTTTCCACCTTTTGGATGATCTGCAAAGTGTTGTGCTTTGTTGGAGGTTGTTGAAGTAGCTCCCTTTTTAGCTGCTAAATTGTCATCGGAGGCTGACATGCTGCTCTCGCTCTCAGACAATCCCGGGATTGTCTCGTTGTTGTGCGCACTAGGGAATGTAAACGCATGACCTTGCAATAGCAATGATATCATGATATGACATTTTTATATCATGTAAAAATTTATACTGGTGTCATCGCGGACGGTATGATATGGTACAGCCCTATTGATGAGTTAATCTAAAATATGATGCCTTGTCCTCCAAAGTGCAGGAAAGTATGTTTATTGAAAAAGTAATTGTGATATCAGTCACAAACGAGAAGAAATGTGTTTTCCTTGAAAAAGTTTTGAGAGTGTGGTTTAGTTTTATGAGAATGTGACAGAGCTGCACGCAAGCCTGCTTACAGAGAGAAATGATGTGTGGTTTGTGACACAATATCTTGAGATACGGATTTATCTGATGCACGCACCGAACAAAAGACTGACGCACACACAAACACAGATGTGGGACTAGAAAGCCATCTGATAATAAGGATTATGCTTGTGCACACATTTGGACTGACACATGCACTTACTCACTCATGCACTTAGATACGGTGCAGATACAGATACAATATTTTGTCAATAGCTTGCACTAATGATATAAAGGTGACCCTAGAGGCCTGAAAACTGATGGGTTAGTTGTTGTAGAGGGCTGGTGCCATATCAGATTTCAGTATAGTCAGTTATGCAACAACTACAGCGAAAGAAATGAGGTAACCCTCTTTTCATATTGATGCTATAAACAGGAAATGTCTTAGCATGTACAATCACTGATATACTTTACTTTGATCTCGAAATATCTAAAGATTATCAGCACTTTAGCTGATCAGTATGCATGAAATGAACTTACTGATTCTGTCGTGCTGCACCAAAAACACTGTCTCTGGACAAAATCTGCATAACATTTATTACACATTGTGACAGGAGAAGTTATCTATAAACAAAACCTGACAGTTATGCTGTGAAAAAGGTGTGCTTGTCTCAAATCTCAAAGCTACAAAAATTTGGTGCAGTCACCCATATTTATGTTGCTGTCCCGATGCAGGAATCTTTGACTGTAGCAGAAAATGGCTGAATACTCTAAAGTCTGCTGCATCTAATAGATATTTGAGGTTGTACTGATCTTTTGTTCACAAAAAATGCACACGCCCTGATCTCTTTAAACACATGCTTTCCTAATGCGTGATTGTGTGTGTATGAGGTGTGGCTCTTAAATCATTCAAATCAACAATAGACCCAAGGTAGACAATGATTTGGGGCCAGAGATTCGTCATCGACCTAAAAGAATATTTGTTTTGCTTTTCTCTCTGCCCCACGCCTGATGAGTTTTTAATTTATGTTTTTGCTTTAGCCAAGGGATTATATCACAAAGATCTAAGTTTTAATAACCTCAGGAATCATGAAAATCCACTGAAAATTAAACGTCTAAAGCACGCAGATTAATTTCCTGGAAAGATGACATTTTTATCTCGCAACACATTTTTCATCCAAGCTATACAAGACATTTACAACTGAGCATTTATAGTTCATCACCAGGAAAAGCATATTATAGCTGTCACCTGTAATATCCATCATCCAGATGGTAGCTATTGATAATTGGTAATTATTAATTGGTAATGAGTTTTTTAGTTATCTTTCCCACTTAAATAAATCTTTAAAAGACTGATGGCTGCAGCAGAAATGCGTGATGTATGATGCTTCATCTGCTCTTTTAGTTTGGTCCTTTGCTTGCGAGAGTTGTCTGCAGCAAAGACAGAGATATCTGCTCTGCAGACACACAGAGGACCTCAGCACCCATTTCACAAGAACAGAGCACTTAACCCATTGACCTTTGCTGCTATATATCACCTCAGACATGCACAAGTTGAACCGTAGCAGCACTGACTGTAAAAGAGTACTCAGGAAATGCACCTACTGTATTTTCATTACAGTGTTGTGTCTTTCCACCTCGCATTTTCCATTTCTCTCTCCTTCACTTTCTCTCAACTTCATGACTCAAAGCTACACACAAAGAGAGAAAGATGTTTCTATAAAGCAATAAACAAAATAAAAGCCTTTAATGATATTTAAATCAATACTTACCAGAACAGCTTAGTTCTGGATAAATTAGTTCATCCGTAACTAAGTGGTAAATAAAAGTGTACAGTAACGTCAGCAAAACACACAAAGTGATCAATATCTGATTAACTATACTCATCAAACAGTGGAAATCAAAAACAAAAGCGTGCCTCTAATACAGGTCCTTGATCACTATTTGAGGATATATGATATTCAATTTTAAATTAGCTTTGTTTGTCAGTTTAAGTGATCATTTTTGTGGATCGTTAGCAACTGAGCCTCACTGAATAGTGACCCTTCATGGATAATCATAATCAGTGTCACTTGCAGTGCTCATAAAGGTTTACAGACATTTCTGTGCAGCATTTTAAATGATTGTTTACCATAAAGCCCTTAACACTTTTTAAATGAATTTGAATCGTTTACATTTCCTACATATAATAGGAGCATAAAGTTTGATGAGAAGATGGACTACTCTAATCTCTGTGGGGTAAATATGTAGCTGAAACCAGCCAGTGATTAGCTTAATACACTGTAAATAATGTCACATCATATGTAGGGGTTTGATCAAAAACTGAAATGTAAAAACAGTAATTTGCCGTTTACAGTGGGTTATGTGCCAGACTACTGAGACTATTTCTTGATGCACTGGGATTGTGGAGACTAGCCATCATTGGGAACTTGCCAGGGACCCAGTGGAGATGGCAGGAAACTCATGACGTTACTCTTTGTTTTAGTATAAATTCACAAACCACCAACAACAAGATGATTATCAGAAATAGAAGGACTTTCCTTGAGACAGCACCTGGGTATTTTTCCCCCATAGCTCACTGATTATCTTGTTGCAATGCAATGTTATGCTAGGAACCCTTGGCTGCTGGCTAGTTTCACATCTACCATCTACCTAAACATTGTTGCCGACTAAGCACGTCTCCCCTGGCACCGCTACTCCGCAACAGCAGTGGCCTCCCTCAACACGATAATGAACACACGAAAAACTTTTCAGGAGTACTTGTGGAACACAACAGAGAGTCATGGGCCCAGATCCCAGTCCAGTCAAACATTTTATGTACAACAACAGGTCCAATCCTCGGAAGCCCCACCCCACAACTGTGCTCTGATGGGTCAGAACCACTCTGGTGACATGACGGGGACCTACACAGTATTAGCCAGGCAGTGTCACTGTTGTGTCAAATCAGTGTATGGTGTTGATTTTCTGTTTATTGAAGGACTTTTTACTGGGTTGCAATATGTTGCCATTTGGTACCAAAATTTGACAAATAGGAACAATCACAAGGTGTTTACAGGTGGGCTGTTTCATTCCTTGCGCTCTTCCCACTTCATCTCCCAATATCTTGCATTTTCTACCTCTCGCACACTCTCGTCTCACTCTGCCCTCTTTCTGTTCCTTCTACTTAGTACCTTTATTTATTCACATTCCCCTGTGCCTCTTCCTCTCTTTCCCTCTCGCTCTCTGTCTCTCTCCCCCTCGTGGAGTTCCTGCTGTGATTTGGTGGTATGCTAAATAGCTTCTAAAACTGCTCACACACAAACTGTGAGGGAGCGAGGCAGTGAACTGCTAACAAATGCAATTTGAAGGAGCATCAAAACAAACTGGGATCCAGCTGACCTTGATAGCGCAGCCAAGTATGGAGCGAGGGATGGGTAGCAGGGAAAAAGACAGAACAGGAAAGTGAGCAAAAGGAGGAGTGGAAGTGGGAATCTATATTTCCAGCAGGAAGCATTTATTTCTCTCTCTCTTTTTGCCTCTGTTTTGGGAATCTCTGCATGTTTTCATCATGTTGTTTAGTGAGACTGGTTTCTGTGCAGCTGCAAGGTCATTATCCCCCCCTTTATCACCACACACACACAACTCGCACACACTGCTGTTACTGAATCCTAAGTGTTATCAGTTGCTGTGCTGCTAAGTGTGTGAGAGAATCAGACTGTATTGAGCGAGAGGTCACAGGTCAGAAAGGGTGTCATGTTTATGTCACTGTCTAGTGAGAACTGCCAGAGTGGAACCTTGAATATATATACAGCCACATGGTGAGGTGTGTGTGTTTGTATGTTTTAACGTGTGTGGTTGTAATGACTGAAGTCAAAGCTCCGAATTTATAGTTGAGGAAGAGACAATTTTAGCTAATGTGAGACAGCGAGACATAGAGAGTCGCTTGTGTCTTGGCAACTATGTGTCCATTGTTTAAACTGAAAGGAGAGGAGTGGAGAAGCAGGGTGAGGGAGCTGCTGAGAGCATCCTACTCAGGATGAGCTGCTCTGAGAGTGCCAGCAAAGTCCCAGATCTAAGAAGAGCATCAACTACTGTACCTGGAGAAAGGCCAAGGAATGACAAAGAGAGGAAATGAGAGAAAGATTGACGCTGGCTGTTAGAAAATATTTCAGAGTCCCGTTAGACTTTTGAGGGTTATTCAGTCTGCATTTCATTCAAGCTAAAACACTGAATCAAGAACTTGTAATGAGCACTTTATGCATTTTGGCACTTACACAATATCCCTAACAAACCTCAGGGTTAGTCACTTGCTAGTGGTTAAATGTTGGTTGCTTTGATCTGTGGTCTGTGCCAGTGGCCAAACTCAGTTCGACACACTGGCCACTTTGTTCTGTGTCAAGAATAGACCGAGCCCCAGACATCATGAACAAAATGGATGTTTTGGAGGCAACGTGGGGTCAATATATGTCATTTTCAATCTGCCTTTTGGATTCTGAAGAGAGGCTTGGTTTAATTTTACATCCCAGTAGCTTTTATGGATTTTTTTTTTTAATACTTAAAGACAATACCAGTGCAGGAAGTTGTATGAGCTGCTCATATGTACAGACTCAGAATAGTCTCTTCAGAGCTTCAGCTTCTCCACTGGAAGTCTCCCAGTGAGAGACAATCTGCATGTGTGAAGGCGGTAAATGTTGAGCAGGATAGTCATGGTGCTGTCACACTCCCAAAATATATAGATATTTTTTTTCCATTTAAATCTAATCAGCTTCCTAATATAATCTTAACCAAGTATTTTAGAAACCGTTCCTTCACCCAGTGGTCCTCAAACTAGGGTGCAGGCCCCTGTGAGGGTGCATAGAGCGGCTGCAGGGGGAACACTTATTACCAGGTTAATATATGGATTGGAATTGATTTGATTTTTGTAGGAAAATTGTTTATTCTGTCCTAATTAACTGAAATGGGTTAAATTCAACTTAATTTTTATTTTTTGGTCCTACAAAAACTTGGCTTCTTGTGTTACGTATGACAGAAGAAGTCTGAGTATCACTGCACTAACCCCACTATAGTTCTCACAACTACAAAGATGGAAACTGCACAAAGGTGCAACCTGGAAAAAAAAAAATTTGTGTGGAAAAATCGTTTATGTGGGGTTTATTGACATGGTAATAAGGTTGGATTTCGTGTTATGGAAATGTGGTCCATGGAAACAGATGTTGGTATGATTAAAGGGTTAGACTGTGGTTTGTAGGATGTGGGGTCACCTGTGGGTGTGTATATGTTACCACGGCTTTCGCAAATGGCTTTTTTTTTTTTTTTTTTTTTTTTTTTTATGGGGGGGGGGCTTTTTTTTTTTTCCTT
>VUQI01015262.1:2387-20195 GCA_015106735.1 Paratilapia polleni
AAGTTAACCCTGAGGATTCGTGATGTGCACTGAATCTGCTTGCCAGCTTTCCTGCCTTTCTATATTAGTATCATACTGGAGAAATCAAGAAGCTGAGCGCCTCACTTTCCATGTTAAATTTTTCTTAGCTATTTTGAGAGTCATGCTGTAGCCAATCTCTCCTTGTGGTAGAGTGTGTGTGTGTGTGTGTGTGTGTGTGTGTGTGTGTGTGTGTGACAGGAGGCTGATGTGTCCTATTTCCCTTCAAAACTGAAAAAAAGGTTTGGGGCTTATTAATATTTGTATCCACCACTGTAGTCCCCAAACGACGGACGAGGCCTATCACTTCAGCATGAGATAACCCTTTCTGCATTAAAATGAATTCATTTCCAATGAGAAGGCTTCAATCTGACTGTTTCTCAGGCTGAATAATTGCTCTGAAAGACACTGAGATTAAATATCTTCGGTGTCTTTGACATAAAAAAGTGGCCTGCCAGTGTTAATTTGTTGAGATACCCTCTGCCTGTCTCTGTGTGGTATGCCTGCCACTTTCCAGTAATACATTTTTGAAAAGGCACAGCTATATGGGCACTTGCATTATTCATAATTCTTACTGCATGGGGGAAATTACTTATTGATGTGGATAGGTATCCCTGGATCACATGGTGAGAAAGTTTTTAAAGTTTTTATAGGTCTGGTGATTGAATTAATGTGGTTCCACAGATTGCAAGCACAGGTACTTGCACAGGCACATCTTTAATGAAAAAAAATGAGAAAAGACATAGGGAATTAGTATCAGTTTCCTTTCCCAGGTGTGTCTTTTGTGCAGATATAGTATTAACAATGAACTGGCGAAATACTCATTGGAATGTACTCGACAAGAAGCCCCCAGCTCTTTTATTATCCCCCTCTTGTGTCTCTTTGTGTCTCTCTGTTCATTTCCATTTTTGAAATCTGCATTATGTGTGTAATGCAAAACTATTATGTGTATACTGTATGCTTATTTCATAAAAATATCCAGACATTCATTTAAAGTAGACAGGCCTTCTAACTTTAGTTTTTATGCACTTTTTGATTGGGTTTAAGCATCAGAAGTACACGCAGACCATTTCAATACATCCTTTCACAATGTAACGTACTGTTAATGAGACATTTCCTAGCTTACCACCACATTTACCACCGGACATTTTACATTAATACATTTTTACACTTCTTCACATGATTGCCAGAGGTCTCCCAATCTGTGTTGCTCTGTGTTTATCACCAGTTACATTGAACAATAAGTAACAGGTAGAGAAGAGTTTTTACTGGCCATATGTACTGAACTGATAATGGCCATTCAATTGTGTGACAACAGCTAAATCGAGTTATTTGTGCAAAGTTTAGCTGCCTGCAAAATCTAAAAATAACATAAAAGTTTAACAATTTATCATGTCTTTACAGTGGATTCAGAGAGTATTCACTTTTTGCACCATTTACTGTGTTGCAGATATAAATCATACAATAAGTTAACACAAGGTGAAAATGTTTTGCTCGGTCCCCTGTCCGGGGTGTAGCCTGCCTCTCTCCCTATGTCAGCTGGGATAGGTGCCAGTTGGATGATTAGTTAAGAAAATGGATGGATGGATGGATGATTAAATCACAAACTAAATCAAAAAATTAAGTATTTGCATCTAAACAAAAATAAAAGATATATCAATTGTAAATAACAATTCTAAGTTAGCTGTATAACAATGAATTATTGGAAGTAAATGTTAAAAACAGAATTAGAGGATGATTTTTTTTTTTTTCATTTATACATGGCAGAAAGCTGAAGAGAAAACGGTACTCCTGGGTTTGGTTGAAAACCTCGTTCAAAACCCTCCTGACATTTCCAACAATGCTAAAACACCTGGGAACAGAGCCTTTCTCAAAGATAACGATGGTAATTTGAAATATTGTCTAATATTGTTGTTTATGTAATATTTCTGTCTTTTAATTAACCCAGGATTTTTTTTTTTTTTTTTTTTATTGAAACAAATTTCCCATAAGCCCTGGACCTTCATACCATTGTTTTTATGGTTGTTTTTATTTAAATTTGTTTTCTGCCTTTATTTGAGGGAAACAAAGCGAGAAAGAAAGGACTGAAATGCAACATAGCTTCATCTGGCTATCAGAATGCAGCTTTTGTTTTTTTTTTTTCTGTTTCTTTGTTTGTATGGATGTTTTGTTAGCTTCATTTGTCAGATGTTGAGTAACTGATTGTGCTGACTTAGTTAACTAGCTGAATCGACCCCAAATAGGATGTGACTTAATGACTTCAACTGTCTATGGGATGTTGCCAAGATAAATGTAAAGGTGGTTTTAAGTGTCTCTGAATTAATGATTCAAAGAAAATATACAGAGTAATCTGAAAAAGAGGTTGTACATGAAATGGAAGGAGGTCCAGATGAAAATGAAGCTCTCATTTGAAATGCACTGTTGGCACACTCCCTAACTTGTCACTTAGATACTGTGTATGCAGTGTATACCGCCACAGTAAAAGAGTCTACACCTCTTTTAGTAGATATGCACCATTGGCAGCAATGCTGCTTGTTCATGTTCTTTTCATTGACAAGAAAATGGTCAGCTTGATGCTGAAGAAGTCTTAAAAGGAATCAACACACAAAGCTACTAGCAGGAACTTGGTGATCAGAGACCACAGGAAGTCAATGACATTCAGTGACTTTAAACAACGACTTGCAAAGTAAATGCTGGTGATGCAAAGCAGTCAGGTGCTGAGTTAAACTTTTCTCAGCTTCGAGGTGAACGATTGAAGTGACTGATATATGATAGGGTGGTAAATACATTACATGGGTACCTAAACAAACAGAGCCTGGAATGTCTTCTAGGGACAGCACAAAGCGATGCGTGACAAGTGAATTGCTTCCTGTGTGGTTGCCCCTTTAATCTACTACTTATGAGTTACGAATTTTTAAAACTAGGACTGTATTCACAGGTGCTATATTTTGATAGAAGAAGAATTTGATGCTGTTTGTAGATATTTAAAAGGCATTGTCTGTTCATATCCTGCTTATATCATTTGTCTACACCCCATATATATGTATATATTTGTCACTATATATCACTCTTTCTCTGCTCCACCTTCAGTAGTCCACTTTATGCATACCTATTTCTTCTTTTCTCTTCTGACACTGTGGCTTTTAACACACCCTGTCTGAAGACCCACATTGCCTTATCAGAAAATGAAATAATTCAGCCTGCGGACAAAAGCAAAACAGAGAAATGCCAGTTTTTCTTATTTTGTAATAGGGACAATTTCAGCTAAATTAGATCAAGTATTGTTAGAGACACCAGTGGATCTTTCTGCCCCCCATGCCAACCTCCACCAGCACCAACTCCCAGCCTGCACTTAGTGAATAGAGACCGCACCTTTGAATTATAATTCAAATTGACTCTTGTTAAATTGAAAAAGAGAGCGCACAAGCGGTGAGCATACAAATGCAGGTTATTCCACGTCTTACTGTCTTGCCCAGGAGGCATTTCCCAACAGAAAATCAGCAGAATGTAGAGGAATGAGTTTGTTTGTGGCTTTTTCTCTCTAACTGGGATGAAATAATTGAATCAGTACGTGCTTATACTCAAATCTGGTGGCACTTATTATCGCAGTTTGCTGTCGACCATGTCCTGGTGTGATGCCATTTGGCCAGCACATTCACATGTTGCACAGAGACATGTGCTCACATGTGGGCACAAGGTCCAATTACAGTCCAATTCCGGTGCACTGGTGAGGGCTGAAGATTGTCTGCTACCCACAGCCACCAAACAATATAATAACACTGACAAAAACGACACCCATCTAATAGCAGGCCCTTAGGTTACTTCCAATTGGGCACAGTTCTTGCTGCAATAAATTGTTTAAAGCAAACAAAAAGGTTTAGAGCAAGCTTAGCAGATCTTTTGCTGTTTAGAGTGAAGACAAAACAACATTTTATATAAATGTAATACATATATAATTTGAACACATTAGAGCTTTTATCACCCAATCCATGACCTACAGAGTTATCCTCTTTAAGCACTATACTCAATACCTATACAGTTCCAAACAGCAAAAAAAGTTAGCATATAGCTGGCTAGTTAGTAGAACCCCAAAAAAACCTAAAAAGAGAGCAGATAATTGGCTTGCCATAGACTGTATAAAAATTATGAACATAGCTTCTGGGTCTTAGAAAGCGAAGCCACTGTATAAATGCATTAAACTTGCAATCTCTCTAATGGCCAGCAGGGGGCAACTCCTCTGGTTGCAAAAAGAAGTCCAGTTGTACAGAAGTGTGACAAAAAAAACCTTTGGCTCCTTTGCCAGTAACCTCAGTTATATATGATGTTCATTTTGTAAATTATGGTCATGATTAAGGTAAAAAACAATGACAGAATAAGGTATTCTTTAGAGAGAGTGATTCTGATTAACAAGTCACTTCCCTGTGAGCGAGCAGTCTCCATCAGTGTCTCAGTCAGATTCACCAATCCCATCACATCCAGTTTCAAAACACCATGAGGATGACACGAAATAGGATCTTACAAACAAATGGGTGATGCAGGTATCTTTTATATGCAGTATTTGGGAATTACATTCATCAGCTGACCTGAAATACAACTGCTACTATATATTGCTATCTTGTTAAAAAAGGCAGTATATGTGTTTCTAGCGCCTTAGCCAAGAGTCACTGGGCTTTTAGACCTTCAAACATCACTAACATATAACACTCAAGGTCTGAAATATATATTAACATACTTCTGAAAGGCTCTGTAGTTACATATTTACATCCTGCAAACACAGAGCAACATTAACAGTTTAATTGAATTGTGTCTAATATACACTCTCTTTTAAGCTCTGTTTAAGTCTTCACCAACTTCAGGGACTGTCACAATCATCAGCCTGGTGTTAGGTAGGTAACAGGTGGGTTTGTCCGAGCTTTTTTACTGAAATCCATTTTCCCTGTTTGAACACAAAGCTGATGAGAGTGGGTAGACGGAATCGAACAGTCAAGTCACAGTCTGTAAAAACAGCTGAGAGTAATCTTACGGGAACTAGAGTTATGTGAATTCGCTGTGGCTACAAAAGAGTTGTTTATCAATTGCCAATATAGAGTATTGATTTGTGTTAATCATTTTCATTTTTGCAAGTTGTAAACTTATTGTTATGATTTAGAAGTTATTTCACCGACCTTGGTCTCTATTCTAAACTGAGCAAAGGGGCACACCCTCTTCACTTTTATTGTTCCTCTGATTGGCCAGCAAGCATAGTCCAGATGAGATACTATTTATACTTCAAACTAAATAATTACTGTGGTTCAAAGCAGAGAGTGCTTTAAGGGTTTTTTTTTTCTTTTTTGCCCCAGATACTGCCTGTTAGGCTACACACAGCCTGCCATACCATGCTAGAGAAAGCTATAGGGGCTGTGATAGTGACTTTTGCTTACTTTTTGGTTACTAATTCAATTGGATTCCCTCAAATTAACTGTGATTTTTTTTTTTGGCATTTTTAAGGAAATACGTGATCATATCAGCTACCGCGCCAGACAATGCACCTTGCAGTGTCCTGGAAGCCTTAAAAAGTCTACACTGTGGCAGTTTGCATGCTTCCATTACTTTGCCAGTTCCCAGTGTGCTAAACATTAGGCTTACTGCCAAACAACACAATGTGCTAGAACTAACTGGTTCCTAGCACAACCTGGCCACCGTCTGCTCTTATCCATATGGGCAATTTGTCTTCTGCCCTCACACTGAAGTGAAAACAAATGAGCACACACTCACATATATGCATACACACTTCTCTATCCCTTTCCCAAAACAGCTCTGCCTTCATACCTCCTCCTCTACCTATTTCCTTTCTTCATGTTCTCCCCAGTCTTTCTTTTAATTCCCTTCTTCCCTATCCCTCTTCTTTACCTTACTTCTTATCCTTGCTCCCCATCTCTCTCCTTTGTTTGCCCAGGTAACATTTCAATACACATTCAGCCCTTCAGATGCCTCGATGTTCACTGTTGGGAAACTCTTTTGTCTGATGTTTTCACAATCCTTTGCTAAGTAAGCCGTTTGGCTTCTGCTATCTCCACCAGAGAATTTATTCCTTCCAAAGATTTGTCCATGGATCATAGAAGCGGAGCATAAGCCCGAACAAAGCAAATATAATGCAGCAAAGTCATGGTTTCAGCAATAACTGTAGGCCATTCATGAAAGGGAAATGGGGAGGAAAGTTCCTTTTTCTGTATAGTGAAAAAGATTCCTGTAGTTGTTTTCAAGGATTCTTAAGGAAAAAATGGAAATTATATTTTTATACATCAGTTTCTGACGCAAGATTGTGACAATCCTGACTAAACTGATAATTTGTTTCCTCTGGAAAACTTGCAGAAGCTTGAAATATTTAAGACAGACAGTAAAAACTGATGCCACTAAAGTCAAGTCTTGATATATTTAACTGTTTGCCAAATCATGAGTCATCCAGCTTTGACATACAGCACGGAGCAAAAACACTGTCAACCAGTTGTATAATGGTACTTAAATTACATCAGATGGGAACAAGCACAGCAGCAATATGAAAAGCCAACTGAGGCTTGTCTGGAGTCAGTTGCCAGTGGTTACATTGATCACAGCACCATTTTATTTGTTTGAAACAGGGTGAAAGCAGAAACAAATGCTTCATTCCTCTTAGCTGTAAGTATAGCATTATTATAAGATGATGCAGAATCTACACCGAAATATGTACAGTGAATTTCCTGAAGTGTGTGTTAGTGAAGAAAAGGAGGAAAATGTGGCTGGCTTAAAGACAGAAAAAGGATGAGAGACAGCCAAATCGAAATTGGCAACTGGCCATCTGAAAAGATAACTTTAGTGGTAATGATGTTTTCAGACTCGACATGTACTGATCCTCCACCTCCAAATAAGAGACAGCACACAGAACACAGAGTCATTCCAAAATGTTTCTGGAGCTAAATCACTGAGGGCTTTCTCACAGCTCTAGTAAGTCAGACAGGTTCTTATTGCAGCAATGAAGAGCTATATCTTTACGTTTTATGTGCTTAAAATTTTAGTGGACACTGATAAGATACTTTTAACTGTCTGATTAGGTTACTAAGGTTTAAATAGTCTTCAGTAAAACTAGGCTGTATGATAAGGATGGCCATCACTAGGATTTTATCAATACTTTCAACAACTTCTAAGAATCAGTTACATCAACTTTCTTTGTGTCATATTGCCTATCTGAGATACTTGCCACATGATGCAATTAAATCAACCCATCTCTTAGAAACTAGGTTTACTATTAAATGATTTTCTGACCCATATAGGATGGTTAATGTAAGTCATGACTCCTCATAATCATTGAGAAAAATGCAAAAGAGACACTTTTGGGAGTAAATCATAGTATGAGACATACACTAATGTACGCTACTGAACAAAAATTAAAGGAACACTTTTTAATCAGAGTATAGCATCAAGTCAATTAAACTTCTGGGATATTGATCATGTCAATTAAGTAGCAGAGGGGGTTGTTAATCAGTTTCAGCTGCTTTGGTGTTAATGAAATTAACAACATGAGGCAATACCTGGACCCTACAGAGGTTGCACCGGTAGTCCAACTCCTCCAGCATGGCACATCAATACGTGCCATTGCCAGAAGGTTTGCTGTGTCTCCCAGCACAGTCTCAAGAGCATGAAGGAGATTCCATGAAACAGGCAGTTACTCTAGGAGAGCTGGACAGGGCCGTAGAAGGTCCTTAACCCATCAGCAGGACCGGTATCTGCTCCTTTGTGCAAGGAAGAACAGGATGAGCACTGCCAGAGCCCTACAGAATGACCTCCAGCAGGCCACTGGTGTGAATGTCTCTAACCAAACAATCAGAAACAGACTTTGTGAGGGTGGCCCGAGGGCCTGACGTCCTCACTGCCCGGCACCGTGGAGCTCGATTGGCATTTGTCATAGAATACCAGAATTGGCAGATCCGCCACTGGTGCCCTGTGCTTTTCACAGATGAGAGCAGGTTCACCCTGAGAACATGTGACAGACGTGGAGAACGTTATGCTGCCTGTAACATTGTTCAACATGACCGGCACATCCATGGAGGGACGCACAGACCTCTACAGGCTAGGCAATGGCACCCCAACTGCCGTTAGGTATCGGGATGAAATCCTTGGACCCATTGTCAAACCCTACGCTGGTGTAGTGGGTCCTGGGTTCCTCCTGGTGCACGACAATGCCCGGCCTCATGTGGCGGGAGTATGCAGGCAGTTCCTGGAGGATGAAGGAATTGATACCACTGACTGGTCCCGATGCTCACCTGACCTAAATCCAATAGAACACCTCTGGGACATTATGTTTCTGTCCATCTGATGGCGCCAGGTTTCATCTCAGACTGTCCAGGAGCTCAGTGATGCCCTGGTCCAGATCTGGGAGGAGATCCCCTGAACACCATCCGTTATCTTATTAGGAGCATGTCCCGACGTTGTCAGGCATGCATAAAAGCACGTGGCGGCTATACAGACTACTGAGTACCATTTTGAGTTGCTGCAATGAAATTTTGGCAAAATGGACAAACCTGCTGCATCATTTTTTTCACTTTGATTTTCAGAGTGTCTTTGAATTCAGCTCTCTGTGGGTTGATAATGTTCATTTCCATCAAACAATGTGGCATCCTTTCATTCCTAACACATTGCTCAGTCCATATCAGTATAGGTATTCAGCATGATTTTTTTTCATTGAGATCTGATGTGTTTTCAAAATGTTCCTTTAATTTTTTTGAGCAGTGTATATGAAACACACTGTATGCATTTACTATTGGAGTGAAGAGGATGTTTTTAAATATTTTTAATATCTTTTCCATATGTGTAGTTATGTTATAAGAAATTTAACAATTACTAGATTATGTTGAAAGGCAAAGATTTTTTTTAGATCAATATGGTTGGGGTGGTTGGTGGACTCCACCTTAGAGTTTATATCCTAAGTCTTGTTGGTAGTTAGGTTTACCATCATAGGACCTTTGTTATATGTTACAACAAGACTGCATCATTTATCCAATTCAGTGTTGTGGGGGAGCTGGAGCATATCCCAGCTGTCAGGGGGCGAGAGGCAGGGTACATAGACAAGAGACAACCACTCTTGCTCACATTCACACCTACGGCCAATTTAGAATCACCAATTAACCTAATCCAACGCATGTCTTTAGAGTACCTGGATGGAACCCATGTAGAGGCAGGAAGAACAGGCAAGCTCTACACAGAAAGGCCCCAATCTGGATTTGAACCCAGGACCTTCTTGTTGTGAGGTGACAGTGCTAACCACTGTGCTACCATGCCAAGCAAAACTACAGTTTTGGCCAAATGCTGATAATGATATCATGTTTTCCGGATTTAATCCGTGTCTTTTATTCGCTGTTAAACCACACCAATGGTTTATCATGTGATATCGTCCAACCACAGGTAAAAGTAAGGGTTTATTCTTGTAAGTAATGGTCATCCGAATCTGTAAGGCAAAAAGCCCACCATAAAAGCTTCCATCTAGCTGTATCACAATGCCTCTGCAATCTCTTTTCAAGAACTCTTTGTCTTTTGCATGTCTTTGTAGTCTCAACATAAAGAAAAGTATGGAAGTAACACTTTTGGATGGTCTTTCACAGCATCCAAGCAATTTTTGTGTAAACTGGATGTAAATGAAATGTTCTCTTTTCAGGACTTCCTGAAATTCCTCAAATCAACAGTCAGAAAGGATGATGATTTCGGATGATCCAACAAGCACCTTGTGTGAAGCATTCTGGGACCTTTAGTCCTCATCTGGCTGCATTGTTGTCTTTAATCTTCTCCAGCATAATTTCTGCACAGCAGCTCAAGAACACAATCTCTCACAGAAGCACAGCCCAGAGATTTGTATTACAGGATAGTACTAGTGAAGGCACTTTAAAAAGCCACATTGCATGTTAGTGATGCTATTTCATGGGCCAGGCAATGTATTAAGAGCATAAGTTACGGAGAGAATTCAGCATTTCTGTCAGATTCCAAAATATTTTCCATCTACTGGCAAGAGTCTGAAATTTATAAAACAGATAAATGGATCACAGCAATAAGAAGACTTACTCCTCCTCCTCGAAGCTGCCTCTTGGCTTTAGTCCGTCTACATATATTTTCACTTCCCTCAATTTTAAATTCACAAGGCAACTCCCCTCGGGTTCAAGCTACCTTCCCAAATCCATATGCCCACTGCATGGTGCCAGTCATTAATCAGCAGGGTATTTATTGACCCAGTTAGCAGCAGCTATTCTGTGCTGCCCACTGCTTTACTGCTGCCAGCATTCCAGCACCACCTGCTTTTCAAAGTGTTCTCAAACTTCTTTGACCAAAGACTTGGTATGACTTGCTACTCTGTAGTGTAATCAAGTATCCTCGAAAGTCCAGTGCCCTTTATAAACAGGAGGGAAGAGTTATAAAGCATGGTAACAATTAATCATACCTTTTCTGGAAGCACCTTAAGTGTGAAAGCTGATGATGAATTTTGATGTAGTTTAGCAAACCCTGGAGTCCAAGCCAGATGTGCAAGCCCAATGCTCCTTACACTAACAAGTTGACTGAGCAGGGTACTGAATGTATTCACAGCAGAAAATACAAAAACTCATGTTTGAAGGTGCAGGCTTCCTGAAATGCTGCATTCATTCAGGCAGGACTGCTTTTCATTGCCTTAGTATCTAAAGTCCAACATGTTTACAAAAAGAACTCCCCATGGATTCGAGTGGTTGATGGGGATGCAGCCTGTCATAGATGTATTGATTTTCATGAGTGGAAAGAAATGACTCTAATGAATCTGGGAGTTTCATTTTTGATAAGACAAAAAATACACTACGTACAGAGCGGAAAATGGACAAAAATGCATTTTCTAACCTGCTGGCTTTGGCATTTCTTTATTTTTCTTATGGTCCAAAATACATGTTAGATACATGCTACATACTTACATAAGTTAACTGTTACTGCATGTTATGTTAGTGCCATGAAAAACACTTGATAACACATATATGCTAATTTGGATAATTTACCACTATTTAACACAATATGATAACAATATAGTTGATCACAAATATCTTTCTGATACATTAATTATAATGTTAATTTTTTTTTCAAAAATGGTAAATGGACTTGTACTTATATAGCACTTTTCTACTCTGTTTGAGTACTCAAAGCGCTTTACACTACATGCCACATTCACCCACGTACATTCATACAGTGCTTTTATCTACACTTAAGTACTTACAAACATTCACACACTCCGATGAATGCATCGGGGGCAGTGTGGGGTTCAGCATCTTGCCCGAGGATACTTCGGCATGCAGACTAGGGGAGCCAGGGATCAAACCACTGACCTTGCGATTAGTAGCCAACTCGCTCTACCTCCTGATCCACAGCCGCCCGTAAGCCAGTGTTACCATCAATTAGCACCAGGGCATTCACTTATTCCTTGTTGCTTAGTTTTGGTATTGCTTTTTTTACCGGAACATCAAAAAGCAGCACAAAGTAATGCTAATCTGCTGGAACTATTTTGTGAGCTGTGCATATCACAAGAAGATAGCAGTAGTTAGTTTACCTTTAAGAGAACAAATAGTAGTAATTCAATTTGTGTCAACAGAAAATATAAATGAAAGCCTTCCTTCAAAAATTGAAAATTAGGGTGCTTCTCATTAAAATTGGTGAAAGCTAAAAACAAGAGAAAGTGATTCCACATCCTGACATTTTCATGTATTCATGTGCTCTGAGGGTGAATTAAATCACGTTCATAACAGCAGAAAGCCAGCATGAATGTGAGCGAGTTGCTCATCAAACTCCAAATGGATCAGACTGTCCAATTGTTTGAAGGCGTCAGCAGTCCTCTTGCACGTGTTGGAGAAGATGCAAAGAGTGAGGTGGAGGTGGGCAGGTTGGTGGGTAGGTGGGGGTGACACTGCAGCATGTGCTGCTGTGGTTTTCTGAGTGTGTCTGAGTGGGGGGTGGAGAGGGTGGAGGAGTGTTTTATTCAGAAAACCTAATCTTTTGATGATGAAAAAAGAGGAAAATATTGCCCAGCTTTCCATCCCATCAGTGCTGTATCTAACGTAATCTTCTTTGACGGAAAGCTCTTTCTGATGTTTTATTGTCTCTGTGAAGCTCTGAGTTCTATTTCTCTCCACATCTCTCTGTTTCTGTCAGGCACACACACAGAGGCCTACTGCTGTGTGATTGTTCTCAAAGGGACTCAGTAAACTAAGTTTTAGATCAGAATATTTTACTGTATATATCAGAAATCAGGAAATGCAATTTCTACATCTCTTGACCTCACACTCAGGCTATATCCACACTAATGCATTTTTATTTTAAAATGCAGAACTTTTGCTCTGTTTGTCTAGCATCCACTGTTTTAATATCACGATCTTTGTAATGGTTTCTATTATAAATGCTTCATTTTTTTTGTTTTGTTTTTTTCTCTTATTTTGTGTTCTGAAGTTTTTCCCCTTTTCTGTGCCTCCTTTGTTCCCTCTGTCTTTGTCTCACTGTCTTTGTTTGTGAAAGTTTATTCTTGGTCTCCTTTTCAGTTTACTTCCTGCTTTATTTTGAAATTTGGCTCCTCATGTGACTTTCTGTGCTTTTACTTCCCTCCCTTGTTGTTTTTGCCACCCTTGTTAGTGTGTGATTGAGTTCTCCTGTACTTTATAACCCTTGTCTAACCCTTCTCTCCCAGGTGTGTATAGTCTGTGTCTATTCCCTCGGTTCACTATGTGTCCTTCCCTGAATTGTGCTAGAGTGATGAACAGTGCTAAAATGCTTGTCTGGACGAGGATTATTTATTTTTTTGTTTTAAAATGAATGAAACAATGAATTCACTTTAACAAGCTTATTGTTTTGCCTGCCTGCAATCCGCTGAAATACATACATTTCTGTATATAACTAAAATCAACCAAAAGAAAAAAAGTCAGTACATCAGTTCTTTTGTTTTCTGTTTATCCACATTCTCAAAGTTTTTTGAAAAGTTTAGATGCAGATTTCAGGCGTGACTCATAGGTCACCAATGGAATAAACTGTGAATACTGCATCTGAAAAGAAAATGCAAGTTGCAACTTCTCAGAGCCACATTTTAAGCCAGCCGGCGGTGTTTTGTTTTTTTGTTTTTTTTGGTTTGCTTGTTTGTTTTTTTCAAATTCAGCAGACTTTCTGTGTCATACCCCTTTAAATGTGCAGTTCTTTGTGAACTTTCGGAGCTAAAGAACTTGAGGATATCAGTTAAGACTTCTTTCTGCCTGTTATGTGTTATTTTATGATTTTAAACTGGATAGAAGCCAAATGGAAAGCACACTGATTCTCACCCACACACTCATATATATCTCTCTGTCTATGTCTGTCTGTCAAAAACATTTTGTTTGCTTTGCATTTTCAACAGTCAAACCTCATTTTAATGGCAAATGCTGTAGCTCATACTGAAGGTTAATGTGAAATCTCATTTGAAGTGATTCAATTTTTTAAGGACAAGGCCTCTTTCTATTCACCTGCTGCTGTACAGACACTTTATTTCACACAATTGCTGCCGGCTTCATTTTTATAAAGGTAATACATCTCTCATTATGACTTTTTCCCTGAGTGCCAGAGGTTAATTCATTACACTAGTCCCTGGTGTAGGCCGAATTTTTAGATGAATTCTGTAGTACACTGAAAAGTTGATACAGCTAAATTTCTCTTCCTGATCAGAGACATTGTTTGCTGCTTTTCCTGTATGTTTTGATGTATATATACAATATCTTTTGAAGAAAGCATCATTCACTGCCAAAAAAAACAAAAAAACAAAAAACACAAAGAATTCAGAAACATGTAATTATTGGGATATATAAAGAAAATAATAAAAAGTAAAAATACGCTCTTTTACATACAGTTATAATATTTATCCATTAGTAAGTTCCAGTCTTGTAGCCACACATCATACCACACTTCCCATTACAACCAACATAAACTGTTATGCAGTATGTACAAAGGAGAAGAGAGGAAAGTACTGGGAGAAGAAAAATAACAAAATGCAAGCAAAACAGAAAACAGTATAGAATACTACACTCACTGGCCACTTCATTACGTACATATGTTCAACTTCTTGTTAACAGAAATATCTCATCAGCCAATCACAAGGCAGCAACTCAATACATTTAGGCATGTAGACATGGTGAAGACGACCTGCTGAAGTTCAAACTGAGCATAAGAATGAGGAAGAAAGGTGATTCAAGTGACTTTGAATGTGGCATGGTTGTTGGTGACAGACGGGCTGCTCTGAGTATTTCAGAAACTGCTGATCTACTGGGATTTTCCCACACAACCATCTCTAGGGTTTACAGACAATGGTCCGAAAAAGAGAAAACATCCAGTGAGCAGCAGTTCTCTGGGTGAAAAAAACTTTATGTTGATGCCAGAGGTCAGAGGAGAATGGCCAGATTGCTTCGAGCTGATAGGAAGGCAACAATAAGTCAAATAACCATTTGTTACAACCCAGGTATGCAGAAGAGCATCTCTGAACTTGCAACATGTCGAACCTTGAAGCAGATGGGCTACAGCAGTAGAAGGCTACCAGGGGCTCCACTACAGTCAGCTAAGGACAAGAAATTGAGGCTAGAATTCAAATTGGGCAATAGAAGATTGGAAACATGTTGCCTGGTCTGATGAATCTCGATTTCAGCTGCAACATTTGGATGGTAGATTCAGAATTTGGCATAAACATTGGATCCATCCTGCCTTGTATCAATGTTTCAGCTGCTTTTGGTGGTATAATGGTGTGGGGCGCCTTAGTACCACTGGAGCATTGTTTAAAGGCCACAGCCTACCTAAGTATTGTTGGACGATGTCCATCCCTTTATGACCACAGTGTACCCATCCTCTGATGGCTGCTTCCAGCAGGATAACGCACCATATCACAAAGTTCAAATTATCTCAAACTGGTTTCTTGAACATGACACACGAGTTTAGTGAATTCAAATGGCCTCCACAGTCACCAGATCTCAATCCAATAGAGCACCTTTGGGATGGGATGTAGTGGAAAGAGAGATTCGCATCATGAATGTGCAGCAGACAAATCTGCAGCAGCTGTGTGATGCTATCATGTCACTATGGACCAAAATCTCTGAGGAATCTTTCCAGCACCTTGTTGAATCTATGCCATGAAGAACTAAGGCAGTTCTGAAGACAAACGAGGGTCCAACCAGGTACTAGCAAAGTGTAATAAAGTGTCTGGTATAAAGTATATAGTTTAATCATTAGAGATGTTTGAATATTTTAATGATATAGCTACTAGAGGAAAATGGAGACTGAGTCAATCCCTCTAATGGGTCATATTTTATATACTAATGATGTACAGTATTCTGTATGTAAAATATTACTCTGCAAATGGACAAAAAAAATATAGCTGTTAAATAAAGAATGTACTGGATAAATTATCACTTGCTGAAGTGTAATGGGGTACAACTACCATTTGGTACATAAACAACATTGGTAAATATGAATTTTATAAGAACCAGTAATATATTGGTTAATTAAAATTGTGCTAAAGCTTTATTACTGTTAGCAAACAATAATATTAGAATTAATGATAATTACTAATTCGTTAGTAATTTTTAATTTGTAAACATCTATGAATATTATGGTTATTGTAAAGCTGAAACTGATTTATAAAACTTGTTTCAAAGAGTGTATATGTAGGCGGGCGGGATGGTAGTGGCATAAATTAAATCACTTTTTTGTATACTTTTGCTTGTGCTGGTTGTTTGGGAGTGAGACTGGGTGTCACTATTGCCGGGCTCATCTGTAAGTAAAGAGACCTTTGTTACAAAATAACAATACATTTGGTAATCATTAAAAAATACATAATATGCAATATACAATTTTATATATGCAGATGTCATCAGAATGTAGCAACAATGTATCATCTCTTAGCAACTATGATACAGTACAAAATATAATATTGTATGTAATTCATAAAATTATTTTATTACACCAACTAATGACAGGAATAGCCATAAATTGTTATTATTAATGATAAATAGATATTAGTTATTATTTCACTGTTTCACAGTCAAATAACTTTTTGCTAAAGTTTAATTAAAATGTAATAATGATAGTCATTTAAAATTTTTACCAAGTATAGGAGAATTTGTAGACTGATATGTATCACAGTCTCTGGTGAGAAATTGTTCACTTTACACTTTTGCCGTCCACACAAACCACTTCTTGGCAAATCATAAATGTGGTGTTATTCCTTCAAAACTAAATGTTGCTTCTCACTGTAATCCAAAGAGCAAGTGCACCACCACTTTGTGAAAGAATTTATAAGCATGATTTCGAGGAGACCAGGTTAAAATTGTACCCAAAAAATCTTTCAAGCTTACACTTTACATCAGTGATGAAGCCAGTGTTGGTGGTGTCTAGCAAAATTTCAAAGACAAAGTCAAATTACTGAAATCAAATCTTTACGTTTCAGTTATTTTCATCTTTCACTAGCCAAACTGAACCCACACGAGAAGAACACACATTGGAAATCCATGAATACATTTACGTATGATGGTATTGTTTACTGTCTTGTCCTTCTGACAACAGCATATATATATATATATTTTTTTTTAAAACAGCCATTTTTGTTGTTTTTTCCCACTTAAATGTATGCATAAAGTCTATTTTTCTCTCTGTATTATAGCATGTGTATTTTTCTCTCTGCTTCTGTGTACATTTGAACCCAGTTGGTGTATAAAACCAGCGGTAATGCACGCAGCAGTTGGTGCTCCTTTTGTTTCATCCCTTTATGAAACTGAGAGGTTAACATATCAAACAAACTGCAAAGACCCTCGGCCTTTGTGTACATTTATGTGTGACAGGCAGGGTGTGACCCACATTTGTGTGATGTCGATCTGTAGGAGTTGTGGTGGTCAGCCAGCAAACACTAACTCACAATACACACTATGTGCCCAACAGGCAAGTGTTCCCTGCTGTGCAGCCTGTTGCCTCCTGACTGTTTCCATCACAGAGCCACAGGCCTGTTTCTGCCCTGCTGATCTGTCCACGCTAGGCTGTCTAGCTTTCTGATGCTGTGGACTATAAAGAAGAAGCCCTGATGCCCCATAACCACCCACACATCCCACACACTCATACACACACTCTCCACCCCCACCCAGTGTCTCATCAGCAGCTAATCTAACTGGAGTCCAACAGAAGTAGAAGTGAAAATTAGGCAGAACCCCTGTCTGTCTCTACAAGAACTGCTTGACAGCTCTTTTTTGTCATTTCAGACAGATGAAAATTGAAAAGAGTGTGATTATTCCACACTGTTTTGTTCTTCTGCAGCCCGATTCAGCCACACGAGAGTCTTCTTTTCTGGAGTTTGAGGTGATGTAAAGTTTGATTGGATAAACAGCAACAGCTCTGGTTAATGTTGAAGTTATCTGTTCACTCAGTTTGTACTTTAGATTGATTTTGGCATAAAACATCAAGCAACACAAAGAAGTTCAGTCTGTGAGGTAACCCCTTTGTTTTCAAATTGACAGCTGCATGTTGGGGTCCTAAATCACTTACCATTGTAGAAAATACTGAAAAATACAACACACTTTGGGTGTCAAGGACCCCACCAAACACCACACGCCCCTTACCCTAATCCTAACCATCAGAAATGAATGCCTAACCCTAACCCTTACCCTAAACCTAACCATAACCTAATTGTAACCCTAACCCTAAAACCACGTTTTGAGCCTCAAAAATGCCTTCAAATTCGTGAGGACCAGCGTTTTGTCCTCACAAATCACGGTTGGTCCTCACAACTATAGTTTC
>VUQI01015271.1:2243-13066 GCA_015106735.1 Paratilapia polleni
ACATTTGGTATTTAAGTATATTTTGATACTAAAACATTTGTATTATTTAAGTCTATTTAGGCAGCATTGTGACTTTTACTTAACCACCAATTCTAAATACTTTTATTTATAACAGTTTATTATTTATATTATTATTATTATTATGATTATTCAATGTAACAGTATTTAAATTCTTGGACAGCTCCATTCATTCCATCTGTATATGGGCAAACAACTGTACATGACCCTGAAAATTGTACTCAACTGTATTTATTTCTTAGCCGATATTCTGATTTCCCCCTGAGCCACCCAATTGAAAAAAACAAAAATCTTGGAACAGCTGAAGCATAGGAAGCGGGGTGTGTTGCTGCAAGCAGAGGACTTTTACCTGGGTGAGTGGAGTTTGAATCCCCTGTGAAGCCAAATTCACAGGGAGGAACTTAGAAAAAATAAGAGGGGAGAACTGCAGGATGAGGGTGTCTATTTTTTTTTTCTTTTAGATTTCCGCCTGCTTCAGCTTGAAGGCAACAAAATTCAGGATTGAAGGAGAGATGAGTAAAGAATAAAAGAGAGACAGAGAAAGAGCAATAAAGAGTGAATTGATGGCATAATGGCAACGTGACAATAAAGGACTCATTAATGGGCCTGAATAAAAGCACTCTAGCACTCTTGTCATTTCAGCTCTTTCAGCATACGTCACTGCACATTATAGGATCCTGCTTGGCATTTATTCTATCTTTATACTTCTTTCCATCTTTCTGGGGTAAAGTAATGTATTGTACATAATATTTTAATGTATTATGGAGCTTTTATAATCAATTTCACTAAACAGAGGCTGATGCTGCATAATGCCTTTATGTTCTATCCTTCCTACACGAAATCAGCCTTAGCCACAACACAACTCTGAGAAAAAAAAGCAAATAAACATGACACTGGTAGAGACAGGAGGGTTAAAGACATGGAGACATGTCACTGTTTATATGACTAATTCATTAGGGACAATACAGACAGAAACACACAGTCATATTTATTCCTTTGGAAAATTAGAGCCTCAAATCTATGAGATTATGGAAAGAAAGACAAAAGAATCACTAAACACAAAAAGAACAACACAAAATCCCTACATATGAGAAAACAAACATATATCTCACTGTAGTCCAAACACATGTCTTTGAATGTCTTTGTGACACATACTGTGCATGGCAGATAAGAGCAGGGTGCACCCACACAGACAGAGAGGGTCAGATATACCATAAATATCATGAAGCCCTTTTATCATACAGGAAGCAGTCTACATTGTATTTTTATTTTTTATTTTTGGAGAGACAACATGACTCATAGTGTCATGTACATCTGAGAGTGCTTTTCTCTGTTTAATGAAATATTGTTTCAAGAACTTCAGAAAAAGGTTTTATTATAAGGAAATCTGTCTGGATTACACTTTAAAATAATTACTTCACATTAGTACTACACTTGTTTGTTTAAATAGCAGGAATTTGAAAAATAATACATTATTTATTAAGCAAATGTGCCCCCAAATGACTACTTAGTCTCTTTTAAATTACATTTTTTCTAATTCCATTAGGGGCTGTGAAAACTAAACAGACACAGTATTTAATTATCATAGAGAACAAAATGTGTCAACTGGAAAACAACAATACATAAATGAATAAATAACAGTAGGTTTATTTATAGACTTTAAGAAAGTTGCATACACTGTGTCTTAAGCTTTATATGTTTTGTGAGGAAGAAACTGTAGACACGTGTCACTCCATTTACTTCATAGAGAAAAGAAGAAGAACAAAAGACTTTGTGTTTGTAAATTAATGTTTATGAATGTGGAACTTGGCAATGAGTAGCATTAGATTCACCTCTTAACATCCAACAGGTCACCATGTGTCACCATTTGTTTTAGCCACATGCTACATAAGCAAATTTTCAGAAACTAGATCTTAGCATTCAAATAAAGTCTCATACATTTATTTATACCTCTGGATAAGAGACAAAAAATGCATGGATGGATATACATTTATTTATAGTTTTTGGATTACAAACTTTTCTGTTTGGGTGTTCCAAAGGGGATTCAGTTCAATTCAGTTCAATTTTATTTATATAGCAGCAAATCACAACAACAGTCACCTCAAGGCGCTTTATATTTTAGGGTAAAGACCCTACAATATTAGACAGAAAACCCCAACAGTCAGACAACCCCCTATGAGCAAGCACTTGGCAACAGCAGGAAGGAAAAACTCCCTTTTAACAGGAAGAAACCTCTGGCAGAACCAGGCTCAGGGAGGGGCAGCCATCCGCCGCGACCGGCTGGGGGACCATTTGATAAAAAAGGCTGGCTGTTAATCAAACCCCAACTCTAACCCTACATGGGTCACTGGGGACTACGAGGTTAATAAGATAAAATGTAGCATTGTCTGTGTCACAACAATCATAGCAAGCAGATATAGTATTTCAAGTAAAGATACAAAACATAAGGAAATGTTTTCAACTATAAAAACATTAACATCCTTCAAAAACCATACATAAAATGAAAAGCCCAAAATGGGAAAAAGCTTTGGGAAATTTACATCTATGTCATTCTTTTACTCTTGTAAGAAATCCTTCACTGGGTAGAATCTATGGATCAGCTTAAAACTGACTTATTTTGCCTTATTTGTTAGATGGAACTAAAGACCAAATTTTCTAACTAAAAACATTATTCCAATAAAGTGGAACAGAACTGAAATATAAACCATGATGTCCTGAGACAAAGACCCGTTTTTAAAATTCACTTGGGATTAAAGAAAAAGAGTTTACGAAAGAAGACTGCATATGGTGAGAGGTGATATAGACTGGGGTGGAGAGTGGTGATTTCTAAAGACATTTTTAACCAAACAGGGTGGCTTCAAAAACACTGGAAAATTCTCTTTGGGTTAATGTTAATTTGTGCCTGGTGAGAAATAAAGAAGAGCTTTTGTACTAATAGGCTAGTACAAAAATCCTTCTTTATTAAGTTACTGGTTGACTAGTATAATAAAGTATGTAATTCAACTGTCACAAAATAAAGACATATAATGTTACAAATATTCCATATAAAGCTCCTCTGTGCTACTTTCAGTCACTTAGGAGTGATTAGGTGTCATTTTTTACCAAACTGCAAGCTAAATTTTTATGTTAATTTAAACAGAAAAGCATCGTCCCTTGCGTCTGACTGCAGTTTGACAGCCAAGCTTGTTTTTGTGTTTTACAGCCGAACTGAAGGCGAGTGCTATTTAATAGCATTTGAAGGTAAGGCTTGTCGCTAACGAGCTCCGGCAAGTATGCTTGGGGTGGGTGGACCACTAGGGTGTGACGTCACCACATGGTTCGCTTTACCCGGGTCCATTCATGCCTGCCTCATCACACTGTCGTGCACCTCGCCCTCGCAACACCTCACCTTAAAACCAGAGCGGCACTTTAAGTGAAAAAAAAAAACAACCACAAACTGGGATATACCGTATTAAATACGACTCGGCCTGGACATTGACAGACGATAAAGCTCTACATTACTGAAGACAACTCATAAAACAGGTGAGAACTTTATTTTTTGGAATTGTGTTACCGCTGTGAGGTTCACGCGGATGTGACAGTTGTTGGTTCGCGCTGTTTTCTCATTTGGAGGCATTACAGCACAGCTCCAGCTGGAAAACTAGCCAGATTAAAAAATTCTTGCTAAATGAACAACGTTAATGCCGTCAGAGCGTGAATAAAGTAATTCTGAAAGTCTGTGCTCGGCAGGTTCTTTCGGCACAAGTCACAGAAATCAGTTTTGCCACTTAAATACCAACTTTGAAACTTGTTACCCAGCGCCAGACGGTAATCTACTGTGTTTCAACACAAGAAACCTTAAAAATCACATTTTAAACGTAAGTTGGCATGTTATGTTTTCAGAAAAACATGGTAATTCGTGTAATTACCTTATATATCTAGTTTTACGGAATGTGCCAGCATTTTAAATAGCTGTCAAAAACGGACTTAATGGAAAATCTGCAAAGAACTTCATCCAAGAACCAACCCCTGGACACATCTGTCAGACTTCCGACCTGTGTTTTGGGCAAGTCTCTTACACATCCAGTGAAAGTGAAGGCACTCACCACTCAAAGTCATGCAAGCGGAGCAGTGTAAAATGTGTAAAATTATTATGCAGACCTAGACTTAATAGTTAGCGAAAAAAATACAGAGACCAAGCGGAATTCCAAATTCCTCTGAGTAAGAGGACAGCTACAGAGACAGAGAAACAGCAGTAATGTTTTCTTAACCAGCACAGCTAAAGTAACAGTGTGTGCATTTGTGACATGTGAGAACTTGGACTGCACTTTTTAAACTTTCTGCCTGTCAGCTGATATCTGTTATAACTGCTGAGGCAGAAGAAGAACAACTTTGGGTTTCACAATTCCAAAACGTACACTTTGCAAAAATGCAAAAAAAAAAAAAAAGAAAAGAAAAGAAAAGAGAGAAATGGAAAACATTTCTTCCTCCTCTGTGCACAGCATGTACGGGAGTCACTAAAGTCAGACGGAGACATGCAAACACCAAGAGTGTCATTGTTGACATTGAATCAGAGCGGTCTGAAATTAAATGAGACAGGAAAGCATCCTTAGCAAATGACACTGGATTTTCTTGGACCAATGAGTGGAAGGTAAACAAATTAAAGCCATTTTGAAAATGCTGGAACTCAGCTCTCATATACAGCATTCCCTAAAGTTGAGTCAGAATTGAATTAGCTTCACAGTGAAGATCATGTGTTGATGAGCAGATGGGCTATAGGGGTTCAGAGGTCTAGTAGTTAAATTATGCAGCTTCGGTGTTTTTCTCGTAAGGTGACTCTGTCATGCTTTGCCTTGTTCTCGTGGTCATAGTCATATATACACTACCTGACCAAAAAAAGTCACACACTAATATTTCATTGTACCACCTTTAGCTTTTATGATGGCACACATTTGCTGTGGCATTGGTTCTGTAAGCTTATGAAATAAATGTCACAACATATATTTCTGTCCAGAGTAAAATAAATGTTTTGCCAAGATCTTGTATTGATGATGGGAAAGTCAGACCGCTGCGTAAAGTCTTCTCCAGCAGATGGGGTTAAGGTCTGGACTCTGTGGTGGCCAATCCATGTGTGAAAAAGATGTCTCATGCTCCCTGAACCACTCTTTCGCAATTTGTGCCCGTGCCATAAGAGAAAAAAAAACAAGCTTGTATGTTAGGCACTATGCGTGATGGCTCCATCACCTCATCCGCCTCTTTTCGTACCCTAGTGCTCAGACCACACGTCCTTTTTGCTTTATAGTACAAGCTTTATGTTCCCTGGTAAATTGAACCCTTTTTTTTTGATTAGCCCCACTGATAAGTGGTTTTCTCAAGGCTATATTGCTGTTACTCCAGTGGCCGACTGGGGCCTTTCTGTGTGGAGTTTTTATGTTCTCCCCATGTCTGTGTGGGTTCTCTCCGGGTACTCTGGTTTCCTCCCACAGTCCAAAGACAAAACAGATGATGAATCATGCATGTTAGGTTAACTGGTGATTCTAAATTGCCATGTGACTGCAAATGGTTGTCTCTCTGTGATCTGCCCAGGGTCGCACCCCACCTTTTGCCCTATGATAGCTCCAGCCCAACCACAACACTGATTTGGATAAGTGGAAGAAAATGCATGGATGGATATTTCTGTTTATGGGGTGCAGCTGTTTTAGTTCTAAAACTAAACTAAAACAGCTTGTTTCAGACAGATCATGAACTGAGATGCTGCACCATGAGTGAATCATGTAAAGCTACTCTACTATTGTCAGCAATACAAAATGTAAATGCTGGAATGAAAAGTTTATAAGACTTTCTGTTTTCTTATAAATAAGTAGTATAGACTGTTATTTTGCCATTTAACATTTTGCTAATCTTAATTGGGACCCTATTAAGATTACCTTTAGTAATTCATTTGTAGATTTTCTTGTCAGGAAATTTTTGAGCAATCATTTTGATCATGAAATGTCAAGAATAGTGAAAAATGTTTTAGTTGTGCACAGCAAAGTCTCACAGATCTCATTTCCTCCTTTTGGTTTAACAGGATGGCTACAGGTAACTGCTCAAGGATGGATGTAGGCAATGACACATGCCACTTCAAGCACCACATTAGCCCTCCTGAGAGCCCCTTGATCAGTGCCATCATGTTTGCCGCAGGCATCTTTGGCAACGTAGCTGCCCTGGTGATCCTGGAAATCCGGCGACGCAGGAACATGAGGACTGGGGGCACATCGCAGCATAGCTTGTTCCACATCTTCATCAAATCGCTAGTAGTTACGGACCTCACCGGAACCTGTCTGGTCACCCCGATCGTGCAGCTGTCATACGCACGCAACTTAACCTTGGTTGGTATGTCGCCTGATACATGCAGCGTGTGTTCGTACTTTGGTGTCAGCATGACCTTCTTCAGCCTGGCCACCATGTTGCTCCTCTTCACTACAGCACTAGAAAGATGCTTTGCCATCGGGTACCCCTTCCTGTACAGCCGGCATGTCACCAAGAAATGTGCGTACATCACAATCCTGCTGGTGTTTTTGTTGTGTACGTCATTCTGTCTGCTCCCTTTTGCCGGCTTTGGGAAATATGTACAGTACTGCCCGGGCACGTGGTGCTTCATTGACATGAACCCACTGGGACGAGAGGACCAAGCCTATGCCATTCTGTATGCCACTTTTATGCTGGTGCTGGTGCTGGTTATCGTAGTGTGTAACGGCTTTGTGGTGTACCAGCTGTACAAGATGTACCAGCATCGGAGGAGAAATGGCTCGGTGATTGCTACCACAAGATCCAACAGCGATCGTAAGCTCACGTCCATGGCCGAGGAGGTGGAGCACCTGATCCTGCTGGTCTTGATGACCACCATCTTCATCATCTGCACGCTGCCCCTGGTGGTAAGGGACGGCAGATTACACACACGTATGCAGGCTGTGGCCGTGTTCTGCAGCTGACCTTGTTGCATTAGTTTAGTTAGGCTGAGCTGAATCCATTAGAGCTGGTTGAATGTAGGAGAAGGTAACTGACACTGATGCAGAGATGCATTACAATTTTCTTGGCTGATTCTGATTTTGTTTTGTTTTTTTCTAAGTGTGACGTGCAGATACCAATTTTTGCAGATTCAGATAGTCTTTCTTAGTACTATAACTGACAGCATATACAAGCAAAAATCAACTTTTCTTCAATGCAAAATATTGTTTTCTCAATAAAAAATTATTAAACTTTACAATTTCCCTCAAACTGCAATAAGTTACAGGATCTTCTCCCACTGAAACAACTGAAAATAAAGTGCTTTGGTGCTGGGAAGAGGTAAAAATAATTAAATAAAAATGTGCTGCTTTACACCCACCTTTAGCTGACATATTTTACCTTATCAAACAAAATCAGGTGAGAATAGATTTCTATAACAAAACAAATTTCAGGTACACACACATCATTTTCCATTATGTTTATAACTTTACCAGATAACAGGACATTCAACCCTTTTATCTTTTTAACCAGTCTCCATTATTTTCCTTTAACTTTAGCTATTTTGCCTTTGTTAGCTTCTTTGAAATGTCCATTGCTGCCTGCTCTTACTACTCCTCCTCTGCTTCTCTCTGCCATTTACAAAATAGATGATGAACAGCTTGAGATGTCATAAACATAAGTACTTCAACATTATGTCATCGCAGTGTGGCTTTATAGATCACAGTGGATCAATTCAGTTTAATTCAATTCAATTTATATAGTGGAAATTCACAACAACTGTTGCCTCAAGGCACTATATATTGTACACTACAGACCCTACAATATTAGACAGAAACCCCAACAATCAGACGGCCCCCTATGAGCAAGCACTTGGTGACAGAGGAAAAACTCCCTTTTAACAGGAAGAAACGTCCGGCAGCACCAGGCTCAGGGAGGGGCAGCCATCTGCCACTACCGGTTGGGGGTGAGGGGAAAAGAAAAGAACCTTGAAATCTTATATACTGTTTAGTTTTTGTAACTAAACAGTATTTTATCTTTTTATGACTCAGCTTATGTAGATCTAAAAATACTTTTACATTTCTGTAGATTTCCACTCTTGTATAGTAATACTAGCATCACCACACCAGGAATAGTAATGTGTTGTATTTTAAAAAATAGACTTCACTGCAATTTTCACACTTTGCAAAATTATCCACTGGACTGAATTTGGCCCTCCTGGCTGTCTGTTTCTGGCCCTCAGGCCACATGTTTAACATCCCTTGTCTACCATTTGTGGCTGGCCTGATTAGGTCACTACAGTTATGTGCTACTAACTGAGTAGTGCATGTGTCAGTGACATTTGTTTATGCTGGCTTACAGTCTGGTCTTTCTGGATGTTTTCATGTCCTTTATACACTTTGTTGGTGGTGATATATTTTGGTAACGGTACTCATTTGCTATGCCAGCTTTAACCTCCACCACCCTGCACCCACCCAGTTCACAATAACACTACGTTAAACCTCTTTAAACACGAAACATATGATATGTTTACTAACAGAAAGTAAAAAACTAGCTAAGTGATATGACTGATGTACAACGGAGGTATCTGATCTGGAGTTCCCTAATGTAAGCTACTGATTGAAAGATAAAACTGCTTTGCGGCTTCGAGTCTAGTCGCTGAACAACTGCAATCTTATCAGAAGTGTGTCAAAATGCCACCCAGAGCCAATACAGTTTATCATGTGAAATCTGATACATATGCACACATTTTGTGGAAATGCAGCTACTCATAAATAATAGAGTATGGGTTGCTTTGATGCCAAGTTGTGGACAGGAAATGTTGCACAGTGCCTTTCTGACTCTGCTTCCTATTTTAAAGCCAGAGATATGTACACTAGATGTTTAAATATAGCTTTATTGACTTTATGGTAGTAGATTTACAATATAAGATATAAATACAAAAGGATTTATATCTTTTGGTTGTTTTTTTTTTTTTTTGTTTGTTTTTGTTTTGGGTTTTTTTTACATTTACAGTATTGTGCAGAAGTCTTAAGCCACCCCTCATGTCTTTATATTTTGCTTCCAAGGATTCAAACTTTCTTGTAATTTTTTAAAAATGCTCTTGAGCAATAGTTCTCCAGGCTTTCTGAAGGTCTTTGAAAGTTTTTCTTTTGACCTTGGCTGGTTTTTCACTCATTTTCAGTCCAGTCCTTGTACCTGACCATTTTCAGAGGAATGTTTTTTTGTTTTTTTTTGGATTGTTAAGCCACTTAACACTGACCTATGAATCACTGAAGCATGAAAAATGCCCCTAACTCAAGGGATGAACCAGTGTCATGTCTACACATAACAGACAACTTGGCAAAGAACTAATTTTAAATTGTATCTTTAGGCACTTTGTTACTAGC
The DNA here is from genome assembly GCA_015106735.1 of Paratilapia polleni. Classification (NCBI taxonomy): domain Eukaryota; kingdom Metazoa; phylum Chordata; class Actinopteri; order Cichliformes; family Cichlidae; genus Paratilapia; species Paratilapia polleni. The sequence goes on from VUQI01015271.1 coordinate 11,618, forward strand.
AACCTGTCACAAGAACACATAATTTGTTCCCATTTCTTTAGTTGACTTTATAAAAAATGCCAAAGATAACAGTTTGACAGGCATAAAATAGTATTTTTGCACCAACAAGGTGATTCCCAAAGAGCTATTAGCTGAAAACTTGGGATATCTCAGCATGGTGTGCAGTGTGTTCTTAAAAAAATCTGAAGAAACTGGACAAGAAAGAAGTAAAAGAAGAAGTGTCAGGCCTAAAAACTATCTACAACAGATGAACAGTATCTGAAAGTCTTGTCCTTAAGAAATAGGAAAGAAATCCAGCAAAGACCTGGCACAGGACCTGAGAGATGCATCTGGCCCTTCAGCTGGTCCATCAACTGTTTGCCAAAGCCTCATCAGAAATGGTCTCAGTAGAAGGGTGGCTGTCAAGAAGCCATTCTTAAGGAAAGGAAACAGGGACTCAGTTCTTGGACTGATTTTCAGTCCAAGAACTGAACTGAAAATCAGTGGCAACAGGTCTTCAGGTCAGACTTTGATCCACCAGTCAGTATTATCTGGAAAACATCTGATTGGCAGCGGCTTCATTTTTCAGCATGACAATGATCCTAAACACATTGCCAATAAAGTAAAAGCATACCTGGATAGAAAAGCTGTTTCAGTAAATCGCTGCACATATTTCCCATTTTCCCAACTGTGTTTTTTTTCCCCCAGTCCACTTAGAGACCACTAATCTTAGAGAGGAAAAATTTGTTTTTTTGTTTGTTTTTTTTTCCAAGAAATGAACTTGAATAGCTTTCATTAATACATTCCGGACAGTGCCTTTACAGCAGAATAGGCACAGTCTAGTATTATCCAGAAAAACCAAGGCTGTGACTGAATTGGGGTTTAATGATTATATAATGACCTAATCTCACTCATGTAGATTTGATAGGAATCAGTTGCTTCTGTCTGCTTCACTCAGGGAACCAATCCTGCTACAGACTGTGGTGAGGGCAGCTCACTGAATTAACATATAGACAGACAAATGCAAAAATAAATAGGTGAAGAAATGTACAGAAATAAATAGACTGGCGACCTTTCCAGGAGCAGCTGGTCAGCTGATCTGAGCGACCTGGAAGGGGAGTGCAAATGCAGCAGCTCAGAGAGGTAGGGCGGGGCAAGACCATTTAAGGACTTAAAAACAAATAAAAGAATTTTAAAATGAACTCTAAAATGGACAGGCAGCCAGTGCAGTGAGGATAAAACAGGAGTAATGTGCTCTCTCTTCCGTGTTCCAGTTAAAAGACGTGCAGCACCATTTTGCACCAGCTGAAGCCGGGACAGGGAGGACTGGCTAACACCAAAGAATTACAGTAATCCAACCGCATTGTGATAAAGGCATGGATCACTGTTTTAAAATGATCTTTCGACAGAATATTTTTTATCTTTGCCAACTGTCTCAGCTGAAAGAAGCTGGATTTCACCACTCCACTG
>VUQI01015273.1:3358-15845 GCA_015106735.1 Paratilapia polleni
CCCACTCATGTCTTTCAGCTTTTTTTTTTTTTTCTCAAATGTAAGATTATCATTAGACATTAATAGTTTGAGCCCTGGATTTGTGTGTAAATATGTAAAATAATGTGTCAAAACTAATTTGACAACAGTTTTACATTAGTGATTGATTAATTCATTACAGAATTTATCAACTAAAAGTAAGGATCTGCAGCTACACCAGTGACTCTGAGAGGATGTAATTAATGACAGACGTGTTAATTAGTAGTAAAGACGAGCACAGCTGAGGGTGGGAAAGTCATTAGTTTTGCAGGTTTTTATTAATTAAGCAAAGTGACAAATGTAATTTTGATCTCATTGTGGTGTTAGATGAGAAGTCAGAGGATCACTTCTCAAGTAAAAAGAATTCTTGAGTCGCACATGAATATCTGAAACACATTTCAGTAGTTGTTCATTCAAGGTGTGATCATAAACCTCCTGGACTCCACCAATAAAAAGCTAAAACTTTATTTAATTTGGCCTGTCTGCCCTTCAGGGTCACCTCCTTGTGCACTTCCAGATGTGCTGCTATTTTTTAGATTTCTCCGAAATCCAAAACATCAAGTTCTGTGTCAAACTGATGCAACGCTCATGTGGAGGATTATCACTGCTGATGCTAAATATCCAAGTCTGAATGTGGTGCATAGCATGAGAAGAGTGACCAGGAGTGTGGTCGTTGTTTTTGTCAATGTTCGTGAGGTTGTCCTGGAGTGTATGAGAAGAACATTTGGCAGGAAAAAAAAAAAACCTGAACTGCGGCGCATGCCTTTCTGGGCCACTCAAAGAGAATGAATGCAGCTTCCACAGATCGATCTAAAAATACCAGATATGCTTTTTACTAGTGGATTCCTGGAACTTTGTGATTGTACCTCAGTTATTTCACTTTGCACTCCATTTAAAAATGCTGAACATTTGTTGTGTCTGTCATTTGAAATGCGAAGATGCGGCTTTTTTTTCTGTTTTATTTGAGTATGTGTTGAATTTTTGCCAGGGCAACACCAGCAATTTCAAGCGATTTGAGCTGTGGGAAATTTCAGCAGAAAATGTTCTGCTCTTATTTCTTCTTTTATAAACTTAATTGAATAACCGAGGTAAATGATATGACATCAAAAATATGGATTTACTTTTTGCTGCGTGTATTTCTCTGTATAGATGTTGTTGTTCCCCGGCCAGCCGCCTTCCCAGTCTGGTCGTTACTCTGTTTCTATGAGTGGAGAGCTGACCATCACTGATGTCCACCCTGAGGACTCGGGCTTTTATATCTGCCAGGCCATCAGTGTAGCAGGAAGTGTGTTGACCAAGGCGCTGCTGGAGGTGGAGGGAGGTAAGACTTCAATACGTATAGTCACTTTTAAACCTGAGAGGTTTATTCTTTATTCTGCACCATCAGCTAATGAGGGGAAAACATATTAATTACTTAGTAGGTGCACAACAATAAGGCTCAAACAGACAGAGCCAGTACACAGTTAGAGACCCCATGCTGGATGAGCAATGAATTGAAGGCTTAATGTTTTCCCACAGGCAGCTTGTAAGCACCAGATTTAAGCTTTTTTTCACTCTTTATTCAGCCTATTGTTTTCTGCCTACTAAGCATCTTAAGTATTTTTACCCTTTGCTCTCCAACTGCTGGTGACTTTATAATCGTCCTTCCTGCAGGCCTTTTGTGTGCCTTCCAAATACTGTATGTCTGTCTTGACTTTTCTCCACTGTATAGCTAATTGGAACAGGGATGACACCCCTAACATAATATTCCGCCTCTTCTTCACTCAAACTGGCAGGTCCTTCAGGTCGTATCCCGCCAATCATTCGCCAAGGCCCAGCCAATCAGACTGTATCTCGAGGTGCAACGGCACAGCTGTGTTGCCGTGTAAATGGAGGTACCTCAGTCAAGATTTCATGGGAGAAGGATGGAGAGAAACTTCAGGGAAATACACCTCGACTGACCTTGATGGAAAATGGCACGTTGCAAATCGCAGACGTGAAGGTATGTATGTGTACGGGGGTGTGTGTGTGTGGAGGAGGCATTTGTTGGAAAGGGCATGGAAAGAATGACTTTTCAAAGCCAGTTGCTCTTAAATGGAAGGAAAAATGGATTGTGCGACTGATGGAAATTATATAAAACTGTAGAGACTAAAAAACCTGTCTGATCTCTGACCGTCTGTCACCTTCTCTGCAGCCCCCATAGTAACCTATTTTTTCCTCATTTCCATCAGAAATTCCATTTTCGTTTGTAAAATTAAGGTGAGTGAGTTAAAAAGACCAATCTCTCTAAGGCAGTGCATATCTCTCCAGTGCAATTATGTGCTCATGCGGTGTGTAATTGTAATGTTAATGAAGGTGCTTGTTTGTAAATGCTAATGTGTCCTGCTTTGATGGAAGAGCAGTCAGAAGCCCCTTTGTGCTATAACCCCACCTGGAGGTCAGCGAGCGTGTGCAGGACAGAGCAAAAGCAGCATCATTTACATTAATTGACTGGCGATAGATGATTCATCATCTAACCGGCTTTTAATTAAATCTCCTGGCCGGACTGTGCTTATTCACATCCTCCTTCATCCTTTTTCTCAGCAGTGGTGCTCAGCAAACTTGGAGCATTAAGGTTTGGTCCAGTGCACCGCTGAGGCAGGGGAAATCTGCCATGCCAATGTGCTCAATGGAACAGAAGAGATGCATTAGTGTGGCATCAAGGGGTTGACAAAAGGGAAAAAATGGGGACATGGAGATGATGAGTGAGGGACTAAAAATATTTACCCTGCCGATGCCCCTACCCACCATCAATATTTTAGCAGTGGTTGGAGTCATCTAAAGAAGTTCACCTGCCCACAAGCTGTGCGGTCTGTCAGCCAGAGGTCAACACTGCGGTGGATGATCTCATATGGTCCGATGGTAGTTCCAGCAGACTGGCTTTCAGCCAAGACAGGGCCAGAGCGAACAGCAAGAGTATCAGTGAAGAATGCAGGCACATACTGTACAGTTCATAATGAAAAAAAGGAGGGCAGGTGGGGCAGGTGTCTCTTGGTGACAGTTTTTTAATGGGGATGAAGTGTGCATGGCTTACATTTAATTGCACGAACGTGACTCTGTTGTCTGTTGAGTTGAATTTTACCTGGAGCTTGAAGGTATAAATGCCCATTTTTTTTTTTTTAAATCTGTGTTTATTTTTTAACAATACATACTTTTAAGTACACTTTTCCAGCTAGACTCAGGGGACTTGAATATTTCATTGAAGCGTAGTAACTTACAACTCAAAAACAGCTGCAAGCAGGTCTAGTATTCAAAATCTGCCGGTGGCGTTATCAATGTTTTTATATTAACAATAATTCAAACATCTGAATGTGTAGTGAGAAAGGTGCTGGCGCCTGTGACAAAGCTGAAAATTATTAAAATGATCACCTTATTCTGCAGCTGCACTCAGCTCTGAAGAGCTCTTTTTGGTGCCTTTCACTGTGTTAACTGTGTCAGTTGTATCTCGCTGCTCTCATCAGCATCTGGCAGCTGTTTTCAGTGAAAATGCACCAAATAGCAGACACCTCCAAATAAATGCTAACTTGCTCCATAACTCCTGTTTGCAGAAACAGCGAAGAAGTGTGCTATATGTGTTTATAATGTAATCTGTAATATAACAGCATGTCCATGTTGTTTACTGCTTGTTTCTGATTATTCTAGGTTTAAATGCTACTGTAGGTTGAAGTGGTGTATTTAATAGTTTTGACAAAAATGTCCAAGACAATTGATGGAAAATCTACGTTTATATTTTGGTACTAATTAGACTCAGCTGGTCCACTGGCACAATTGCTGTAGTGATTTCCAGCAACGGGTCAGCTCAACTCGCAACAAAAACAGCACATTATGTGGGAAATACTGCATTCACACTGAAAGAATAATTATCTGGGTTTAAATGAAGCGGCCCTTTCAAGGACATTAATATTCTGTCTATAATTAAAGAAAAAAAATTCTTAGATTGGACATCATTATGAAATTTCAATAAATGCAATAAATTATTATGTGGTTATTAAATGTTAACACTTTGTAGTAAATCTACAAACATTACTTGGATGGTGATTATAAAGTTGCAACTGAAAGTGTGTATACGGAGGCAGGTAGGGTCACCTAGGTGGTCCTGGAGACTGGAGTTTGTGCCCGTTTCTCTCACTGTTTAGTTTTCACTCACTTTTGTTTTAATTAGCTGTTTTCACTGACCAGTAATGAAACCTCTATCACAAAGTCTTACTAACATCTGATAATCCTAAACAAATACATTATATATAAATGAAATGTGTTATGTTCCGATGTTATCAGAATTTAATTAGAATCTTTTATTAGTTGATACATTACACAACACAATATATAATTCATTAAATTATTTTTCATTACATAAGAAAATAAACATAAATTATAACATTAGTAATGATTAGTAACCATTATTAATGATAATTTTGTTGTTACCTAAAATGACTAATTACTGAAGTTGTATTACTATCAATTTATTGCGGATTAATGTTTTTTAGCCTGACATAGCTGAATATGTACTGCTCAAAAAAAAAAAAGGGAACACTTAAGTCACACATTGGATCTTAATGAATGAAATATTCAAGTTCAGCATACATTGTGTAATTTGTAGAGACCAAAATGATGTCACAACAGTCAGTGGAAGCCAAAATCATCAACCCTTTGAGGGCTGGATTCAAAAAAATCACACCAAAAATCTGAGTTAAAATTGTTCAAGTGTTCCCTGAATTTTTTTGAGCAGCAACTAGTACAATTAGAGTTTGCCATCTGTGAGATCATCACTCATCTCATCAGTTGTATTACATATAGAAACTGGGGAGTGATGAGTATGAATCACCCTTGGAGCCTATGGGTGGATGCTGGGGTGGTGGAGGGGTTGAAAGAGCAGGTGATAATGCACGGCAGGAGCAGTAGTGATGTAGCGGAGGGAGACACTGGGAGGGTGAGTTTGGTATATGATGTAAGGAGAGTGAGGCATGTCACATATATGTGAAGCAGTGCAACTCGAGCTGACTGCCTAAACTAGCTTGCATGCTTAACTTCTTCATTTTGAATTTACTTAATTACTACTGCGGTGGATGCTATGGTTACATCGTGCCTTATATAATGTGTTTTATGTGTAAAATCTTAAACTTTAAAATAACTAGTACCTTGACCTGTCAGAACACTGTAGTGAAGTAGAAGTAGTAAGGTAAAATTTACATTATTGCAGCATTAACTCAGTATACTTTTTTACTCTTCAGCTCTGCAGGACAGATTGAGAGTTAAATAAGTAAAAACATGAGTTTGTTATGAACATTTCTCATGTATTCATTCTTCCAGTCTAAACAGATAAAAAAGAAAAATCGCTCCAAAAGTAAAACTGCTTGCAGCATTTATTGTCTTAGCTTCTTTTTTGACGTCTGTCTCAAATGTTTAACAGGACACGGACTCGGGGATGTACACGTGTGTGGCATCCAGCACCACAGGAGAGTCGAGCTGGAGTGGGATGTTGACTGTCAGAGGTACTTAGACTGAAACTCTCCACACTCTGTCTCTCTGTTACACTTCACACTCCGTCACTCTCACACTACACCTCCGTGCCCAAGGAACTCCACAGTCTGCCAGTGTTCTTCATAAGAGCACAATCTGTAGCCTTAACGAGACAAAGTACGCTCAAATTTGAGCCAAAATGTTGATCAGACCCACTGGTGTGATGTATTTTTTTCCATGTTTCTGTAATCAAAGATGGAGGCTCTTCAGTGTCCAGAGTTTCTGAGTTCATCCAGCTTCCAGGACCTCCGCAGAAGCCTGTCATAACGGAGGTGACCAAAAACACAGTCACCCTCACCTGGCAGTCCAATCCACATGAAGGCGGGGCTGCTGTTACCTCCTACATTATAGAAGCCTTCAGGTAGGTTTTCACACAAACAGAAGTTTAGTTTTTCAGTCTTTGCGAATCTGATTATATTTTGATTCTGAGATTGTATCAAACGTTGTATCATAACTTATCTTCATGTCTTCTCTCTTCTCTGATCACAGGAAATACAGGATAACGATGATTCAGCAATTTGTAAATAAATGTATTTTTTATCGTGGAAGGGAAACACTTGTCCTAAATTTCAGTTATAATAATGTGCAAAAGTCTTGAGCCACCCCTCATTTCTTTATATTTTGCTTCCAAGGAGCCAGACGTCTTGTGATTTTTTTTTTTTACAGTGGTCTTGAGCAATAGTTCTCCAGACTTTCTGAAGGTCTTTCAAAGTTTTTCTTTGGACATTGGCTGCTTTTTCACTCATTTTCAGTCCAGTCCTTGTACCTGACCATTTTCAGACCAATGTTTTTCTGTTTGTTAAGCCACTTAACACTGACCTATGAATCATTCAAGCATAAAAAAGGCACCCAACTCAAGGGATGAACCAGTGTTGTGTCTACATATTACACTTAGCAAAGAACCAGTTTTAAATTGTATCTTTAGGCACTTTGTTACTAGCAGTCTGTCACAAAAACACATAATTTGTTCCCATTTCTTTAGTTGAATATATGAAAAATGCCAAAGATAACACATTTTGAGAGGCATAAAATAGTATTTTTGCACCAAGAAGGTGATTCCTGAACAACCATTAACTGAAAACGTGGCATATCTCAGCATGGTGTGCAGTGTGTACTTAAAATCTTTTAGGAAACTGGACAAAAGAAGAAGTAGCAGACCTAAAAAAAAGTATCTGAAAGTCATGTCCTTGAGAAATAGGAAAAAATCCAGCAAAGACCTGATACAGGACCTGAAAAATCTTCTGGCCCTTCAGTTGATCCATCTATTGTTCTCCGAAGTCTCATTAGAAATGGCCTCAAACAGGGAGAAAAGGCTGAGGTATGCCAAATTACACAAGAACTGAAAATCAGTGGCAACAGGTCTTATGGAGTGATGAATCCAAATTTGGAATTTTTGGTTAAAATTATTGTCAATATGTATGGACGAGGTCAGGAGAGAGATACAACAGTGAGTGTCTACAGCCATCTGTAAAACACACTGGAGGCTCTGTCATGGTTTGGGGCTGCATTCCAGCCAGTGGTTTTGGAGATCTTGTCAAAATTGATGGAATTATGAACGCAGAAAAATACCATCAGATTTTGATCCACTATGTAGTACCATCTGGAAAGTGTCTGATTGGCAGTGTCAGCATGACAATGATCCCAAACAAACTGCCAGTGCAGTAAAAGCTCATCTCATCAGGTAAGCCTTTACTGCCAGTGCAGTAAAAGCTTACCTGGATAGAAAAACACACAATGGAACACTATCAGTCATGGATTGGCCTCCCCAGAGCCTGTACCTCAACATTACTGAAGCAGTGTGGGATCATCTTGACAGAGAATGAAACAAAGAAGAGCTTTGAATGTCCTCCAAGAAGCCTGGAGAACTATTCCTGAAGACTACTTAAAGAAATTACAAGAAAGCTTGTCTAAGAGAGTTCAGGCTGTCTTGAAAAATAAAGGTGGTCATGCCAAATATTGACTTTTAAGTTTGTTAGAATTGTACAAACTCTTTTTTGGCCTTATATACTGTATTTCCACGTATGTTTGCACATGTTTCAATAAATCGCTGCACCTATTTTCAGTTTTCCTAGCAAGATACAAAGAATTGAGGGGTGGCTCAAGACTTTTGCACAGTACTGTATTTTACTGTATTTTTGCTATTACAGAAATTAAAATTCTAAACAGGAAAATTATAGGTAACATTTGGAGACTTTTATGAGAATTTATTCAGATTGGGAGATTTGGAGTTGGCTTTTTTTTCGGTGTGAGCTAAAGTTTTTTCTTTGTCATCCAGTGGTAGGCAAAAACAGGCCTGCCAAAAACAATTTAAGGAGAACAGATTTTTTTTAGAGTTTCTGTTAAATCATTTACGTAATTTGTGATAAATTTTTCTGTTGGTAACAGTATATATGAAAGGCTTTTGTAAATCCCAATAAATACGACCTAATAACAGCTAATGATTTTAAATGTCAAAAAAATGGAACATAAAAGGAAAATATTTTAGTAGAAGAGTATTGAATAGGTTCCTGTAGCTGCGTTTGCATTCAAATACAATCATAAAACAACTCAAAGTGGAACAAAATACTATTCGGTTTAAAAACCAACCAACAAGAATATTTTTGTTGCTGCTGCCTTCATTTTGTTTGTCTGAGGAGGGTCGGTGTAGGTTTATAATTGTTATTTATCATGACTTTGTAGCACGTGATTGGGACTGATCTATTGTGAATAAAGTTGTAAAAAGATATAAAAATAACAATTTAGGCTGTGTGCATGTGTTAGAATACAAATCATTCTCATGTTTATCATGCTATTATGTTTGAACGAATAGTTATTCATGAATTATTATCTAATCCTATCACAGGGTAATGTGCAAAATAAGGGAGAGAAATACAGACTAAAGGCAAAAACAAAGCCCCACCCAAATTTAAAAAAATAGACATCCTTTCTCCTGCATGTCTACGTTTTCTGTTACTAATGTTCTTAACCCTTAATTATGGTGAATGTTGTCTGCTCAACCCAGTCCATCTCCTGGCGTTACTTCTTAGATATTTTCCCTCTTTGTACCCTTCACTAAATCAGGTCTGAAAAGAAACATGATTGACCAAAGTCTCTCATCATGTGTTAGATTTTCTAAAGCCTGAAATCAGAGACCAGAGGAGATGCAGGACTCTTGTTCACTCTCAGACCTCTTGAAAAAGAAATGCTGAAAGGTTATTATGATTTTTTTTTTTTATCTAGTGATGGCAACAACATGTTGCCTTCTTGAGGTCAGGTCTGTATTAAATCAGAATGTCATTAATATAAGATGGAGAAAGTCCATGAATGACTTGAACCATCAGTTACATAACAGAAATATTCAAAGGTCAAAATCACTACAATAGAGATCAGAAGAGCCTGAATTGTATTCATGAATATGCATCAAACTCCAAAAAATGCACTTTTATGACATCTCTGTTATTCCCTCAGACACAGCAAAACTCTAGAGATGATATCTGACCATTTTTACCACTCGTGTGGTGCTACCAGACTCTTTTACATGTGAAACTGGTGAAATGTGTCTTACAGCCATAAATCCATCTACTGTTAGGTCCATAATTTGTTTGGCAAAGGCACAGCTTTTGTAGTTTTGGCTCTGTAGACCACCACAGTAGATTTTGAATCAAACACTCAAGATGTAATTGAAGTGCAGACTTTCAACTTTAATTCAAGGGGTTTAACAAAAATTTTGTATTAACTGTTTAGAAATCACATTTTTCTACACAGTCCCCCATTTTCAGAAGCTGAAAATTAATTGGTCAGTTTACTGGCAAGCAGTTTCGTGGCCAGGTGAGGCCTGTTCCCTTGTTATTTCATGACAAATGAAGCAGACATGATATCTGAAGTTGATTCAAAGTGTTGAATTTGTATTTTATAGCTTTTCACTGTAATTTTAAATATGAGGCTCAAAGAGATGTCAGTGCAAGTGAGTGAGGCCATCATTAGGCTGAAAAACCCCCAAAATAAACCAGTCAGAGAGACAGCAAAAACTTTAGAATCAACAACATCTGGTACATTCTTAAAAAGAAGAAATGCACTGGGCAGTTCAGCAACACCAAAAGGCCTGAAAGACCTCAGAAGATAGCTAAAGTGCATGATGACAGAATTATTGGTTAAGAAAAACACCTTAACAACATCTAACCAAATCAAGAACACTCTTGAGGAGGTAGGTGTACAATCAAGAGAGGGCTTCATGAATGGAAATACAGAGGATTTACAGCAAGGTCCAAACAGCTGGCTACACTCAAGAACAAGAAGGACAGATTAGACTTTGCCAGAAAACATCTAAAAGAGCCTGCACAGTTCTGTAAAAAAAAAAAAAAATCCTTGGACAGATGAAACCAAGATTAACTTGTACTAGAATGATGGGAAGAGAAAAGTATGGTGAAGGAGAGGAACAGCTCATGATCCAAAGCATACCACATCATCTGTCAAACATGGTGGAGGCAATGTTATGGCGTGGGCATGTATGGCTGCCAGTGGAACCAGGTCACTAGTGTTTATTGATGATGTGACTGCTGATAGAAGTAGCAGGATGAATTCTGAAGTGTACAGAGCTATACTCTCTGCTCAGATTCAGCCAAGTGCTGCAAAACTGATCGGACAACACAGTGCAAATGGATAATCACCCAAAGCATACTGCAAATGCAACCCAAGAGTTTCTGAAGGCAAAGAAATTGGATATTCATTCTTCAATGGTCAGTCACCTGATCTCAACCCAGTAGAGCATGCTTTTCAGTAACTTTCAGAAAACAAAACTGAAGGCAGAGAGACCCACAAACAAGCAGCAACTGAAAGTAGCTGCAGTAAAATAAACCTGTAAAACTCTGTTTTACAATTTTATGGACTTAACTGCCACCTTAATTTACTTTCTCCCTGACTTAAAGTTCAGCAGACAGCCTCCACTTTACTTTCCACCCTTGATAAAGGTCTCAGTATCTGACTGACTCTTCCCAGATAATGAAGTCTTCTTCATTTAGACTCATTAGAGTTTGGAAATGACTCATCTCTGCCTGAGGGAGAGACACTTCTGTTAAGCGACGTTGGGAAGTGAAACAGCGAAACTCACTGCATCAGTGTTTAGCCGTGGTTTTCCGAGGAGAGCTATAGCAGGCCTAACAGCCAACCAGAGGCCTTAGCGAGACAGGCATTGACTGAAAGAGGAGACAATTACTGCAGTGGTCAGCTTGGCAGCTCTGTCCTGTCCTGGGGCAATGGAAGGAGGGGATGTGAGCTGAGTTGGAGAGTTCACTCATTATAGAAGCAGGATAGGGGTACAGAAAAAGTGTATAGACACAAACACGCACGCACACACTTGCACGCATATATTTCTTTCTTTGCAGAAAGAAAGCTCAGTGTGGCAGACCTGCACACAGAACTGATAAAGATCCACTTGACGCTACACGCTCCAGCCTCCAATGAATTGTTTGTTTTTGTGCATCAGAAGGAACAAAGAAAGAAAACCTTTTGCGATTGCAGTATCTCTTTTTATACCATACATAACAACACCTACATTTATGTTTTTGATTTAAAAAAGAAGCAATCTTGATGGAGTATTTACTATATAAAAGTAGCTGTTGTATTTTCTTTCACTTCAAAAAACAGAAGTGTGACTCTTAAATGGCAAAACCTTTTCTTTCAACGTTTGTTGAGAAAAGAGGCACTGATGACAGGAAAAAAGCTGTGACCTGCTTGATGTAATTGCCTCGCCATTTCCTCCTCCGTGGAGTTGAGGAAAATGTTAAACTGTGCTCATGCTGCTTGATAGTGCCCGTACCTGCGCAGCATAAAGCTGTTGTATCCTCGCCGGGCTCATTCAGAAGCCGTCATTATAACCTGCTGCAATTAAAGAAGGAATAAAACTTTGTTAGCAAGCTGAGAGCAGTAGCTATGTGTTTTTTAAATGAACAGAAACTCGTGGATCCAAGAAGCGACTGGTGATTTCTTTAATTTGTTTGCTCATTCAACAGAGGCTACAAAACAGTTTTTGTTCACGTGCCTGCTGAGCGTTAAGCAAAAAGATTGATATCTGTTCACTTAATATGAGGGGATGTAGAGCCTATCCCAGCTGTTATTGGGTGATAGTAAGGGTACACCCTGGACAGGTTGTCAGTCTATCATAGGGCTAACACACAGAACCCTTCACAGTCATACCTACAGCCAGTTTAGAATCACCAATCAACCCAGCTGGCATGTCTTTGTACTGTGGGAGGAAGCTTGAATAGGCAGGGACAGGGAGAACGCACAAACCACACAGAAAGGCCGGCAGATTCAATCCCAGAGCCTTCTTGCTATGAGACATCGGTGCTAACCACTTCAGCACTGTGCTGTGTTCTGTTGTATATGGCCACTTTATAAGGTACACCTTGCTAGTACCAGGTTTGACAACCCTTTACCTTCAGAACTGTCTTAATTCTTTGTGGCATAGATTCAACAAGGTGCTGGAAACATTCCTCAGAGATTTTGGTCCATATTGACATGATAGCATCACACAGTTGCTGCAGATTTGTCGGCTGCACATCCATGATGCAAATCTCCCGTTCCACCGCACCCCAAAAGTGCTCTATTGGATTGAGATCTGGTGACTGTGGAGGTCATTTGAGTACAGTGAACTCACTGTCATGTTCAAGAAATCAGTTTGAGATGATTTGAGCTTTGTGACATGGTGTGTTACCCTGCTGGAAGCAGATGGGTACACTGTGGTCATAAAAGGATGGACATGGTCAGAAACAATACTCAGGTAGGCTGTGGCATTCAAATGATGCTCAGCTGGTAGTAAAGGGCCAAAAGTGTGCCAAGAAAATTTCCCCCACACCATTACACCACCACCACCCTGAACCATTGATACAAGGCAGGATGCTTTCATGTTTTTGACCCAAATTCTGACCCTACCATCTGAATGTCACAGCAGAAATTG
>VUQI01015276.1:1685-16864 GCA_015106735.1 Paratilapia polleni
TGTTTGGTCTAGAAAGTGACATATAATAGTGAAAACTGCCCTTCACTCAGCGGATAGTCCCATTTAAGGTGCCAAACCAATTAATTTCACCAAAAAGGAGCTAATTATTAAAATATTTTTGTGGATTAATTTTCTTTCAATCACCAAATCAGCTATTGTAACCTATGACAGACAACAGTTGACATGTAACCTACCAGTTTGATGTGATAATTTGTTGTGTCCTCCTCATGTCTCTCTCAGTCATCAGTCAAGCGAGGATTTACACAGCTCCCTTGATCCATTGCCCTCTGCACACCTGCGTGATTGGCATCCTAAATTGTGGGTTGAACTGAGGTGTAATAATAGCACGAGGCTGTGGGAGACAATTAGTTGACCCCCACAAGCATTACCTTGCTTCTGACCCCATGGCCCTTATTAGCTGAACCAGTGTGTGGCCCACAGTTTAATCCTGACTGATCAATACCTTTAAGGCGTCTTAATATCCTAGAGAACCTTTTGGTCTGTTTATTTAAGTGGAGGCCAACACTATAGATTGCCGTGGAAGTATGAATGAGTATTGAATGTAATTTTAGATGGATTTAGAAACAAATTTGAACCAAGAAGGATAAATGTCATTTAGGGTATAAATGACGTTCATCATGTAAACTGCATATCATTTAAACAGCTTCCACATATCTCGCTGTATTAGGAGTCATGAGTAAAATTTGGCATTGAAACAAATGTTCCTGCTACACCTGTTTGGTTTGCGTGCTTATTGCATTCTTGCTGCATACCTGTGGAAAGGTGGAGAATTGAGAGTTTTTCCTGGCCTTAGCATTTCTCCTGTTACCTATTTACTCATGCTGCTTGTTGAAGTTGCCAGTTTGCTGTCACATGCACATTGATATAAGGTGGTTTTCATTTCACTCCAGCTTTGCATTACGGATCTTGGTGAGCCTGGATTGCTGTTGGGGTGACTCGGGTCTTGTTATTATGTGGTAGTTGAGATGAAAACAAGTGTACTGCATCATATAGCATCATGCAGTGCATTATTGAATTGTAGCAGCTACTATGAAAGGCCAATTCCTATTCACAGTATACATCCTGACCTCCTGCCTAAATCACATTACAGGTTATAGGCAACTGATAGCAGTAAACATTGCTGCCGCTACTGTGCTACTGTTCTTTCTGACACTGAGATACAGTATTAGGTTCTGGTGTTGTGTTGTTTTTGGTTGATGTGGAGATATTAAAATTTATATGGTTCTGATTGCCAATTTAATTTTTGATTTTGTTATTACATTTTTGTTTATTTAAAAGTCAGTTTGATGTTAGCCTGTAAGTCATTATTATTGCTGCCTAGCTATCTGTCTAGAACTTTTATTTAGCCACTTTTTTAAATCAAAAGAAGAAGCTACTTATTTTCTCATATCTTTTGCTTCTAAATGGTACAAAGCTTATATACGACCTGGTGACCGACTTCGCAAACATGCCATGGGTATAATAACCATAATGGTACCGCCTGCAAGCCAAGAGCAGCAGGCATAGTTATCACTGTAATGATTCTCCAAATCCACGGTTCTGTTCAACGGTTCCACGAGTTCAGTCAACCACTGAACTCAACTGTGATTCTGGGGTGAGTTTTATTCTTACTATGGTTATATTTAAAATGCAACAATGGAAAAATCTCAGAAGAAATCTATGGGAGAGTCCTGTAACAGCAGAGATGTTGGTAGAAGTATAAGGGGTTTTTAATCAGATTTAACTGGTAATTCTATACATGTAATTTTTATGTCCCAGTGACCTCTTGTATTAGAGTTCATTTAGATACACGGTTCAAAATAACTGCCAAATACATGCCCAAAATGGTATCAAGATGGCTGCCAAATGGTGAGACTTGTTTCTAGAATGATAATTAGTTCCACCTGCACTTTTTGGACTGTGGCAACTCAAAAGACCGATATGATATGTTATGTGAGACGGATGTGAACAGAACTGCTCAAAGTCTTTCCTTATCTAACAAATGTACAAAATTAAATTTTTATCAATATATGTTGAGTTTTGTTAGGAGGTTAGCTTTTTTTCTTGAATAAGTTTTGTTCTGTCATAATGATCTTGTATTGCATTTTTTAAATATAATTACAAACCTGAAGAGTTTGTGATGTGCCTTGTTTTGCAGTACAAGTAGACAAGCTAACAAGGAGAATGAAAAATCTCAACCTTTTAAATGCTGTTGGTGGGCTTCATTGGTAACTCACACATTGCCTTGCAGGTTGTAATGGTCTGTCAAGAGCCTCCACCATGTTTTTTGGTGCTTTTACACTAAAAACAACAACCTGCCGAAAACGACATATTTTCCACTCCATCAGTGTCCCGAGTGGTGCTCCGGCCACCTTTTTGGCATCGCAAAATTGCTGGACCCAAAATGGGAACCACTGTAACTATGAAGAAGGACCACTGCAAGATTCATAATTGTATCACATCTGTCACAATTTTTTCCCCAATGGAATGACCCCAACGACTGCTATGTAACTCTAATGCTTGGGTCTCTACTTTTTGAAGTGTAGACTGATTCTCAATAGACACTGAGGCAGGACTGTCTCTTCACCAGCACCATCACTATGTTGGTCAAACCTAGATAGAAGACATCAAAATGCTGTAGAGATGAGAGGATGCTCTGTTGCTATGAATGACTCCTGTCATATTTGATGTAGTTCCATTTGATTCATTGTCAGTGTAAAAATATTGATTTGAGGAACTTTAAATAAAACTTAAATTAAAAATAGATAACTACAATGTAAATTGATATTGCGTTGGTGCTAGTAATTATTATTCTCCAATCATTAAACCCATCCTTTTTTATTAAAAATTGAATGTAATATTTTTCTTCGGAAATCAGCTGACAGCTTTACAATGTGTTCAGTGAAACACAATAGTAAACCTCATCTCATGTAAATGAAGTCTTTTGGGTCCCTACAGAAGCCTCAAGACAATACTTGCAATCTCATTCACTTTATCACTCCCCCTTCTATTGATATTGGTGTTCCATATTCAGCATTTTATTACTTATCACCATGCAGTTATTCATATCAGCCCTTGTGAGCTGATCAAGAAGCAGAGTTTTTCTTCCAGCAAGGCTTCTCTACTTTGTTGTTTTATCTGGCACACACGTATGAAAAGGGCCTGAGGGAGAAAGACAATGTTGTCTGCTTTAACTCATCTCACTGCCTGACACTGAGGTATCAGGCACCAGCAGGGGAGAGAGAATATTTTATCTGACATTGTCACTCTCTGTAGAAACCTCCGGGAGGCTGAGGCTGCTGTGACACACTTGGTGGTCAGCAGCACTGCATATGATTATGACAGCTCCTGCTACACTTGCAGAAGCCATAAGTGTGTGGTGTTATTGTAAAATGAAATCTTCATAATAACAGCGTGGGCTCAGTCAGTTCTAATGTTCTGAATAAAGTTTTAAGCAGCACCAGTATATAGCTGTAAGAAATATTTTAAAAAGCTCTTTGTTTTCCTCAGGTTATTACTACTCCTGTGGACTGTGGAGTTAAAACGGTGTATGTGCCTCATCCATTCTCCTGATGAAGCTGTTCTTAAAAGTCCCAGACTGTTTTGGATTAAATATCAAGAAAGAGGAGACATGGGACTATCATTATTTCATTTGATTGCTTTTTTTGTGGCCATCCACGTGATCCACTGCCAAATACTTTGCAACACACAAGCTTCAACTGAATGGCACCTTAAAAAACACACAATCCAAATGAATTGGACTCTAATAGGAAACATCTGCAGGAGTGTCTCTGAGTGTTGGGATTCCCAGGGGGGAGACAAGTCAAGTGAGCAGCCTTTCAACTTCCCACAGATATGCCCACTTCAGCTGCAACATGGAGACAAACTGCTGATGTCTGCTGATGAAACACTCAAGTCATATGGCATCAAACTCCTAAATGTGTCAGAAGATAACTTTGAAAGCTGTTCTACAACTGGACGGATAGAAGATCAGTTTCTCTTTCCTCACAACATAAATGAAGGCGAGCAAGTTGAGGCCAAGTGGCTCATGCCGGGTCATCATTACTTTATTGCGCTGCATGAAGTAGACACACAGCTGTGCAAGCTAGGTTTAAGGCTCAATGTCTCTGTTAAAACCCAACTTTGTCAGAGTTCTCCGCTGCGTCGACTTTGTTCTGGGAATGGTGTCTGTCAAACAAGACTCTGGGAAAGTGCTTTCCACTGTCGATGCCACCACCAGTATTCCGGGAGGTTTTGTGAAAAGTTTGATGCTTGTTTGGATAACCCTTGTGAAAACAAAGGAGTCTGTTTGAGCAATGGATCGACAGATCCAAACTACAGAACATATAAATGCCTGTGTCCTCCACATTTTACAGGTGAGCACAAATGTCGCTGATCCCATTTATGAAAGTGTTTGACTAGGAGCTAGGTCAAAAACATCTAAAAATATACTTCATTTATGCCTGTGACATGTTATATTTGCAAATAGTTTTTGTTGTACAGAGATATGTCTGCTAAAGAGAATTGTTTATGAGATGCACACTCATGCTGAAAGAATATAAAACCAACTTGAAGCGTAATGCAAGCAGCTTCTTAATTATGTATTTATTGGACACATCAAGTTAATGTTATTCACCATAACCCCTGACACTCTCATGCAATGCAAACAGAATTAATATTTAAATCACTTGCACTCCAGATGACTTCTTTCTTAATCTCTTTGCTGCCAACATTTACTCTCTTCAGCAGCATTATCTACAGTAATGATTTCGATTTTTTTTTCTTCTAAATTCTACTGTTTTTCTGTGTCTGGTCCTCTGTAAATAATCAGCTGATGGGCTGTTTGTTTTAGGGGTTAACTGCTCTGAAGTCGTTGGGAAAGCAAACTGTGACAGCATCTGTGAAAATGGGACATGCCTTCAAATATCACCTGCATCCTTCAAATGCATCTGTGACACTGGTTTCTCTGGTAAGCACCTCTTATTTTAGATGGGTATTTGTATAATATAGACGGAGTGTCTGGCACACTGACAATGAAAAGCTACTCTTTAAACAATGTAACAGTTTTAATAACCAGCAGGCAAATCACACAGTTTACTGCTATTCTAGATACAAAGCACAATGGAAAAATGTTTCCGCCTCACAGAACCATGTCATTTCCCTCAAACAAGAGGACTATCTTTAAATCATCATAAATCATGAAAAGATCAGCATTTCCTTATGGGCTATAAACTTGATCCCTCTTGATGTTATGTTTGTCATCATAATATATGAAGGGGCCACTTCAAATCAAATACCTCATATTACAACCAGTGATATGCCGCTTTAAGGGGCCTGGGCAATACTGCTAGCTAACAGAGCATGTCAGAGTTAATAAAACAAAGGTTTACAGCAATCAGGTAAAATGTAATTTATAGCATATTGGTTCTGCTGAGCATTTTTTAAATAAAAACTAAAATTACTCAATGCACATTATTTTAAGATGTTCAACAAATTGCATTTATGGTAGTATTCATAATAAGATTTTGAAGATAGCACATCTCAAACTTCAAAGTCCAGGACAAAACACTCACTTTTTTTTTAGCTCACAACAGAAATGCACACATGATTTTAAAGTGTTTGATGTATGCAAGTTCAATTTAGGGCAGAATTAACAGACAGCTGAGAGTTGGACCTGGTTATTTAGAAATCCATCACTTTTCTTATGTACTGGTTATATTCATAGGGACAGATTGTATGATTGTATCTCATGTAGGCTTAGTGCTAAAGTATATTGATACACGTCTCTGAATCCCTTACAAAAGCTGAGACCATTGTGTCACATTTTTCATTGCCAGCCAAGACCAGCCACTTCAGAGACATGACTGGAGGCTCATGTATAGACACTGAGTGGCACTTGTGGTGTAGTGAACTTGTATGGGACATTACTGATTCACTCATTATTTAGTCTCATCTGCTATATTTTTGTACAGTTAGGTCAATTGTTATCACACACAAATGGTTACAAGACCTAGATGCTCCTCAGGCTGCCCTCGATATCACTCTCTGCTATAAAAGCAAGGCTGCAATGAACTTTCTGGAGTAAAATCTCCAGGTGGCTTTTCACATTGATTCATTGTTTTGTTTGGAGCACAATTTGTCCTGGCAGCATTCTCGAAGTGTCATAGCTTTGCCTTTCGAGTCCAGCCCATGCTTTCAGCTTATTATTTTGGAGATGTTGTTTCAAGGTTACTTCCAGTACTGTCTGGCATATTCTTCTTCTTCTTCTTCTTCTTCTTCTTCTGCTTCTTCTTTTTTTGTTTTTTAAACAAGAGATTATTAAGGCCATACAATAGAAGAAAAAAAGTCCCTTTTAAAGGTATTCTTAGATGTTTTATGAAATGGCTCTGAAGATTTAAAAGAGAAAAAGACTGTTGCAGCAAGATTACAGGATAATTCTCAAAATCTTTGAGAGGGAAAATTATCATTTTGCATTCATCCCCTTGTAGGTAGTGAATGCCAGATGCATGCTGAATTGAATGCTTTAGATCAGGTAGAGGACATTATATTTAAGAAAGACTTTATGTTAGTTGCTTAACACAACACCACTGAACCAGATTGTGTGTTAAAGTAACTTCATCTGAACTTATTCAAATCAAATTTTCCTTTTATTTAAGTCTCAATATTTCTCTTAAATTCTACATCTTTTATTGCAGTACAAAGTAAAAAGAGTAAAAAAAAAAAGAGTCAAAAGATTTGTTAGTTTTTTGTTGTTGTTTTTTTTTAGAAAGTACAATGCATTTTGCAGGCCTTTTTAAACCAAGTTGTCATTGATGACATTATAATGATAACCAGCTACTTACATTTGGTAAAACCAAACAGTTGGCACTATAAAAATCATCTGCCCTTGTTTGATTTTAAATATATAATTGCTATAATTTACATGAGAAAGAAATTGGGGAGTAACATGCTCTGTCTGCCTTTGCTGCTTTTTGTAATTTGCTTTAATTGCTGATGCTCCCTCAAATAAGCAGACTCCACTGAGTGCTTTCGCACAGTCATGGTGTCTTGGTGTCCCATCAGCTTCTTGGGAGTTCTGTGGAGCTTGTGCTTCCTCTACCTCCCTGCTGCAGTTGGCTCATTAATCAACTGGAAGTTAGTGGCTGCTCCAGTGCTGGCTGCCCTCATAGGCCAAAGTCTATGCGCACAGAATAATGAGCCAAACTCATGGGATGTTTCAAATGAGATTTTCTTTTGATTTGACTCTCCTCTGCTCTACCTCTAGGGTATTTGTTGTGAAGTATTACCATCTTTATAAGACCATTTCCATTTGGAATATGGTGTTAATTGTTTTTAAAATCTCGTTGGTAGTAAAATGAAGTTTTGAAAGTTTAATTTGGTGCAAGTATGCAGTCATTAGCCTTGTTAAACTATTTAATTAGGTATCGACACATTGTTGTTTTATCCATATTAGACAGCTGCAGTTCAAAATCACTGCACAAACAATGGTGTTTGAGATGACAGCACATATGTAAATGATTGTAACAAATATATATACCATTGTTGCTATTAACTAAAATTATTAGAATTTTGCAGAGAGTACTTTAAAGATTATGTTTCATTAATATATGTGACAGATGGAAACTGGACCGGTTTTGAAAACTCAGTTTCTGATGTAAAATGAATTGAGGCAAAGGCAAACTCTGAAGTTGTGCACAGTAAGATTGATGCCCACAGAGGAGGCTAGGAGGAGCCTCTGGGACATGAGCGCTTGTATCAGCAGGGGGATTGAAGAAAATATGCCAAAAAAAAGAAGTCATCGGAAAGATAAATGTGTAGGCATCTTGCGAGAAACAAAAAAAAAAAGAAAAAGAAAGAAAATCCTCACCAGGGAATAACATCAAATTTTATTCACCTTGACCTTGCAGTGAATTCAGTCTAATTTTATCCTTTGCGCACAATATCACTGCAGCATTACCCCGACCCTGGTTAGACTGCTGGTGGTGAAATTATTGTTGTTCCACAGTGTTTATTAAGAAAAACTACTGGATACAGCTTGGGTCAAAATTACTTCATCTAAGAAAATGTTTGCAACGTGCTTAAAGCTGCAGCATTCACTACTTGGTGTATAGTTCAGTGAAAATCCTGCATGAAAATCATTTATAATTCTTTATGTTGACTTTATTTTTATTAATAATCCTGGTACACAGATAGCAATTTTATTTATTTATTTTTTTAATTTTGTGCATACCCAGTGGTGAATAAATAATCCCAATATATATAACACTACATCATAAGCATAAAATCTTGCATAATACAACAGAATTTATCAGTGAATATAATTGTATACTTTTAAAACATCATTTACAATTTTGCTATTAGATAGGGCAGTGTAGAAGTAGATGGGAACAAATAAAGAGAGGGGAAAGACATGCAATACAGGTCTTTGGCTGGAATTGAATTATGTATAATGTATATAATCTATAATATTAAAAACAGAAATGAAAAGTTGAAAATTTTAGATGAGATCAATGAAATGAGAGCAAAATAAAAATGCAAATAAAAATAGTATTTGAACTATAGCATACAATAGTTTCAGCACAGTTACCATGCATTAATAAGTTGCCACAAATGCAGTTAAACAGTTAAATATGCAGTGTTGAAAATTAACAATCAAATTACTGGGAGGTTGCATGTATCTGTGCAGCCTTGTCTTTTTTTGGCCAATTGTTGCCAACATACAGAACAAGAGTGCTTTATGTACCCTAAAAATTGCAAAACTTTGTGGTACACACATAACTAATTAGCCATGTATCATGTATATGTGCCTTCTCAGTTTACAAAATTCAGTGTTCATTAGTTTGATTACTAGTTTTAGAAGGATACATCCAAAACAGAAATATATATTTTCCCATTCAAACATGGAGAAACTATAATCGGTATAATCACAGACCAAATATTTTTCAAACTGTTCTTTTTTTCTCCTAAAATACTGAGCCACTGTTACTTGGCTCAGGTTTATCCCTCACTTAATTACATTGCAAGTGCATTAGCAGCTTCTACAGTACTATCAAACAACTAGTATTCCTGTTTATGGTGATGATGTAAATCCTGTGTGTAGAACTGATTTAATGGGATGGCAGCTGCACTGTATGGCACAAGCACAAATTTAAATACACACACACAGCATGGAACATATTACCCTGAGACTGAGGCAATTCTCCATCACACAGACTGAACAGAAAAAAAAAACAAGAGGAGGCGATACAGTAGACTCCATCTTTATAGCTTTCAGGAAAAGAAAAAAGGATTTTTAGGTGAGCTGTTTCTAATAATTTATGTTTTGCACTGCGAGTTTTGTTTCCTTGAGGTGAATATGTTATAAATTTGTTGTTTTACTCTGTTAAGACACAAGACTGCTGTATACACCACATAGAGCTAAATAACTTAAGTGGGAGCTATTATTGGTACTGCTAGTTAGTTAGTCCGTATCTGAATGACATCTTTGATTATTTTTGACTCTTTGTGTCGACTTTGGTGTGACGTTTTGTGAAATGACCAGTTAGGATAGTAAATCATCAATTAAATACAAGCTTATAAGACACCGTGACACTGTGTAGTGTTAGTATTGCGTTAAGTTGATTTGTGGTGTGAGTATGTTTTTAATGTATGCATGTATAGTGCCAAGGAATGGCCTCACACTTGTTACCATCCTGTGTAAATGATTAAACCTGTCAATCACCCCTTCCTTCGTGGATTCTAAGTCACGTCTGCCATTTCATTTCAGTCCCGATTTTTCTTTGAAGTCATTTCATACTTGTGCATTTCCATGTTCAGTGTTTGATGTTTAAGAGTATGTAGAATAGTTAAACATGTGCTATGCAAAGAATACCAGTAGACAGGCTTTTACACATTGTAGTTTCTGAATAAAAGTGCAGTAATCTTTTTTTGTTGGTTTTACAGGCCCACCGTGTGAGAAGAGGAAAGCCCCCTGTGACCCAAATCCATGTAGAAATGGTGGTGCATGTAAAGAGAGCCCCAAAGGATTTATTTGTCATTGTCCAGAACGATTTACGGGCCTCTACTGCGAATCTCGAGTTGATTTCGATTGCATGTCATATGCATGTCAGGAGGAACAAATGTGCACTGCAGGGGATTGCGTGAGGACTTTATTTCCCTTATTTGTTTTATCTCAGTGGGACATAAACAAGAAATGGCACATGAAAATTAATAGTGTCTTGAAGCAAGATCAAATGCCTTCATTCTGAAAGCTCCAGCAGCAATTAATATTTCCTGGTGAAGATGAGCTGAGGGAAAAGGTGCCTGCTTCCTCTAGCATTTTGATTGAATGACCCAGTGCATATTTAAGTGCCAGTCTGAAATGGCTCTCATCAAAACCTTTTCGTAATTGGATGCCTGCTGCAATTTGCACCTTTCACGGGAAATGTTAGTGTACTCATACATTTTGCAGAGGTGGTAGTGTTTCGAATGCTCTAGAGGATACTCTGGGGAAAATACAGCAGTGGTCTAATTGTCTTTCTCTACGACCTTTGTATTGTTCATTACAGTTTGCCAAGTGCACTACACATTTTCGAGACCCACCTAAGGATACCCAAGCAGAGCAGACTAAAAGGGACATTTATCAAAATAATGCACATTATTGCTTCTGCTTGACATAGATATTTTTTTCTAGAAGTATAATCTGTTTAACTTTGAATTACACGAACATTAACATTTGTTAGCCTCTCATATCTAAAATCATATTAAAATGAATGTAAAACCTATTATTTATTTAGATTATGTTTAATGTAAGTGTAGAAGTCTGTAGCCAATATTACTGTGAGTCAATGAAGGCCCATTTTTATCACTACAGCGAATCGCTTTTTTTATTGATCATGTTCCTATAGTTAGAAATCTGATGTAGCTTTTGTGTAATTTAACTGTCCTATCCCAAGCTTGCAGGTGATCTGGTTTGTATTGCTTCTCTATGCAGGCCTCTGAATGTGTCTGTGCAGATGGTAGTGTGGCCCCAGCATGCAGGAGGCAGAACAGCCTGTGCAGTCCATCACCATGTTTGAACAATTCCACCTGTGTGTCCAGGGGAAATGATTACATCTGCAGGTAAGAGGGAGATCTAATAATGGGCACATCATAGTCTCCTTTCTGGAAGATGATTCGAGTGTCTTATGAATGCGTCTCCCTCTGAGAATGAATAAAATGTATTTTTTTTATTTTTTTTGTGTTACTTTTTTCACCTTTTGATGTGAGCAGGATTTAAAATTGTCTTAAAAGCTCTAGGAAGTCATTGTTGGTAGTTGAAACACGGACTCTTTTCTTTTAAACTCTTTTCTTATATGAAAAAGTTTCCATTCGGCTTGAGCTCTACTATTCAAGGATTCCATTATGCCTTCCATTCCATTCATATGCTGTTTTCAAATCCAGATATTATACTGTACCAGATCACAAGACAGATAAACCAGTTTAGTTTTGCTTATTACTTAACAGCCCTTATACAAAAAATGTGACTTAATAAGAATCAACTATACAGCATATAGAAGGGTCATTTAAAAAGGGAAGTATATATTTGTCATATTAGGCAGTATTGCCTTTGATACATAATAGATCTTGATTTGTTATGATATGCTAACACCACCCATTTGACAAAATAGGTAAAAAATGCTAACTTGATTAGCAATTCACCCATGTCTGTATCACAATCAGATCATGTGGAAAACTAAATTAGAATCCCAGATATCATGTAAAAAGAAACAACACAGCATTGCTTGTTAGTGCTTAAAGCTCAAGGTGAATTGATTTTGATGACACTGACCGCCTCTCAACAGATGTCTGAGTGGAATTTCTGGGAAGAATTGTGAAGAAATAATTGACTACTGCAGGCTGCTCAATATCAACTGCCTAAATGAGGGATTGTGCTTGAGTGTAATTGGCGGATATCAGGTAAGTAATTCAATGTTTCAGTCATAATGAAATGCAATAAAGCCCACAAAATATGACTCATGCTGCATCTTAATGGGGGTTACAGACTCAACACAGTGTGAACTTATTCACAAGCAGAGTTATGATTCATAAAATAAATGTTCTGTTTCAGTAGTAAGATTTTTTGTGACAAAACATGGGAGTAGTCCAGTCTTCATTATTGCATTTGATCGTTTACAGACTAATATTTGGCTAAATTGTGTGCAGTGTATTGTAACCTCTTGCTCTAAATCTGTTTATTGCATGATTTATGTACCTTCTTCGTTAGCATGTGTTAGTTGCTAGACTATAAAATTTGTTTTAATGATGCATCAATCAGTTATGAATAGGATTGATTTTTACTGATAAATGCTTCAGAATGGCAACTATTACTCTAACATTTTATGTATAGGAGAATCTGCCATTAATTAAAATGAAACACAAAGAGAATAACAGAAATATCAGTGATAGTATACGTCTACAGAAAGCAGTAATCCAATTCTAACTCATTAATCACTGTGTGTATGTGGACGCTTTGTTCAGACTGACAGGTCCTGGTCTAATTTGCCTCTCTCTGCATTTCTCAGTCTTCTCAAATGTCTGCATTTTTCACAACACCTGAGAGTGCTCTGTAATGCCCCATAGCTCCTAATTATTCCCCATCAGTCTTGTTCCATTAGACCACTGATAGCATTCTTTATCTAAAGCCTACTTTTAGATGCTTTGTGTTGTTGCACTTCCAACTGGGGTCAGACACAATCAAATTTTGTTGCTTACTGCAAGTGCACCGTTTTGTGTTTTTTTTTTCTTGTAATTTTTACTTTTGGTGTTTGAGTATGAATATCATTTACTGTGGGTGGTGATAATTTTATTCCATCTGTCATGAAGCTGTATATACAACCAGAGATCACATAAAACTCATTTTATTGTTAGATGTACAGAGTGGTGTTAGTGTTTCTGCACGTTTCGTATAGCACCTTGTATTTACAACAAAACAATGTCTGAGCTCATTTAGAAAGAAACCCTGTTATCTAGTCTATTCAGGTGGGATTTCTCTTGTTTGTCATCTGTTTGCGAATTTTGTTTTCAGAACAACATAATTTAATTTGTGGCAATCTCAGTATTTAGAAATTATCATTTCCGGACAAAAAAAAGTGCAGCAAAATGTATTTAAAGCTCTTCCCAGAGCTGTGACTGTCACAAATTATATTCATCTCCATTATATTGAGGCAGTAGTAGAAATCTCGAGATTGAAAATGTCTCAAAGCCAATTAAACCATCTGTAATATCTCTTGAGGTAATTTTGTAATTTTGGTGAGCTGACCATTTGAGTCTGTCATTTATTCATGCCTCCCAAGGGTCAAAATGGATATGATTCAATGACTTTTCTCTAATACAATGTGCTCTGTATGATGAATTTTGTTATGGGCTGATGTATACTGTACTGTACCACTGATCAGATGAATATTATTCTGTATTCCTGCAGTGTGTTTGTGCCCCAGGTTGGGTTGGAGAGTTTTGTCAATATGCAGGTGACGCCTGTCAGATAAAACCAAACAGCTGTTTGAATGGAGCAACATGCATTGCAACAAATCAGCCAACATCTCCCCCCCAGTACACCTGCAAGTGTCCCCTTGGCTTTACAGGTGAGATATCTCTGTTTTATTATCTCTTTTTGTTCCCGTTCAGTGAGTCTGTCCATCTGTCTGCTGGAAAGATATCTCAGAATATGGACTAATTTGTACAAAGAGTTGTGGAATGCTGGTTATGGGATAAGGAATGACTGATTCCTTACCCTTGATGTTTGGGGAAAATCTGTCGTGGAACTGGCAGAGCCTGACAGTTACATGCTGTTGACATTTCTTGACATCTTGTTATATAAACACCAAGACAACACACACGCAAAGCTATGCAGTGCTGTAGTTTTCTGAATATTTTACTGTTTTAAGACGGTGAATCCGCAGTCCGCACGCAAGACATTTGACATGGAGCTTTCATGCTAAGAGCAAATCATAAATTATGCATTTTTGTATTTTGAGTATTTTAACTTTTGTTGGTGTTTTAAAGCAAAAAGCATAAAAATGGCATGAAAGCTATAAAGAACTTATGAGATACTCATGTATTCCATTAAAAGTACATCATTTGTATTATGTTTGAATATGGTGTATAGTCACAGTCACAAAAAATATTGTTCTTTCATTTTTTTTTTCTCATTGGTTGGCAGGTGTCCATTAAAATTTTATCACATAAATAGCTTTGCAACGGAAATCCATTCTTCACTGTCACTTTCTCATAGAAACAACTTATTGTGCATAGCTCATAGAAAAAGGCACACAAATGTGAACAAGGAGTTCAGACAGCAGTAGATTATGCTACATGTTTGTAGACACAGAATGTTAACCCAACTTGAATGCCTATGTAGACCCAAACACAAACAAACTTCATAAAAAAATGTTGTAAATATTAATGTGCTCAATCAGCTATATATTAATATCCATGTAGCTTCCGTTACATAAACTTGAACCTTGCCTGGTAGGGTTTACATTTTGGTTCAGTCATAGACCTCTAATTCTGTAATTTGTTTTTCAAGAATCAGCTTTGATTAATGTGAGTCTGCTTTGATTAATGGGACAGATGGCTCAAGGGCTGCTGTTCCATAACAGACCTCTGACCACCTCAAGAAGGAGGACAAAAAAAACCAACAAAAAAACCAAAAACCATCCCTGCGGCGATCTATACATTTTTTATTTGTAGTAGTATTAGTACCACTTGTTCTTGATCTGTTGCATTTACTGTACCTGACGTAGCTAGAGGCAAAACACTTTCATTTTTTCTAGAGAAGAATGAAACCTGCATCTCCAACTTAGAACATACAGTAAGTGAATATCTTTAAAGTGGAAATTAATAGTAAATATTAATAATCTATTTCAGGCTGGGAATTTGTGGTAAATCGCGAGCCAACGACAGATTTTAAGCAAAGGCCAGTACTATTCATGAAATGATATTTCTTAACCTTGAAGCTTATTTATTAGTAGCTGTGGCTGCTTGACATTTCTAAGGCCTGCTGCTGATTGCATTTAATCCAAGTAATCGGGCAAACTGCTTCCTAATTAGCTGCCAGCTTGGGACATGGGCGAAACTTGTTAAACTATCAGTGACAGTGGTTGAATAAACAAGGGAGAGACACAAAAAAAAAAAAACAAAAAAAAAGAGCAGTTGGAGGG
>VUQI01015284.1:3943-15383 GCA_015106735.1 Paratilapia polleni
CATAACCCCCCCCCAAAAAAAAAAAAAAAAAAAAAAAACTGTCATGAGACAGCTCAAACGTCAACCCCACCATCTTTCAGTACAGACAGCAGCGGATGCTCTGCTACTGTCTGACAGTAAGCTAGCAACCGCTGAGCGCAGCTAGCTACTGCTAGTCCAGTCACCTGACTTATTTACATATACAGCAAAGCTATACATGAAAAAATATATCCATCTAATGCTAGTGTTGATACTAATATAACTTAAAAACAAACTGCAAACCTACGGCCCGGTAAGCTGAGCAACACAAACCTGACAGTGAGCACCGCCCATCTCTGTTATCCATGCCTGGTTTGTGATGGTGTGAAGTCTGCCAACTTTGCGCAATGCTAACAAAATGGATACTTACTGAATAACACGGAGTCCGGAAAATCCAAGAGCGTTTACCTCAAACCTGCAGTAATATGTGTTTTAGCTTTCTTTAATCCCTATTTGACAGCGAACATTACTGGCTTGCAAGGTAACGTGGCCTATAGTATTTCAATCACAGTCCACCAAACAACAGTGCTACTGTTGGCTGGCTTGTGGAAGTGTGTGTGTGTGTGTTTTCGACACACAGAAGGCCTCGTCAGGCCCACTGCTTACAAATCTTTTCTAGCTGCTAAAACTTTATTTAAAACAGCTAGGAGTTAAGGGAATAAACTAACCACTAACCGGGTTACGTTGGTTAGCTAACTCGGCCTAATGCTAGCCAGGCCTGGCAGAGGCTCCTCGCGTTAGTACTGTGAAACCCATGCCTGACTTTAGCAACCATCAGCAGCAGGCTAGGTTCAGCTAAAGCGATTCCACTCGCTGAGTGCTGCCCAGAAAGCTATGCCTTGCAAATAATAATTCATAGCATAATATTTACAACACGATACCTTGCAAACGGCGTTTTCACTCGTTTCTCCCGGTTTGTCAAGACAGCAAAAGGCAATTCAGGTGCTCCTCGGAACAAAAACTGCTTTGTTTTCCTTGCTCGTCACCTCCCCTTGTTTCTACTGTTGTTAATTTTGCAGCCCCTGTTTCCTCCTCCTAGTGCTTTCTCTGAGTCCGACTGGTAACGTTAGCAGTGGAGCGCCTGTCACTGCAGTACAGTCCAGCGCCTCCTCTGGCCGCCTGATGTCATCACAACAGTGGCGGTCGCACTCTGCAGGGATGCTAGATCACCGCAGGAGGGCGCGCTCAACCCACAGACCGATCATGGGACCTTCTATAAAAGCAATCTATGTTGCTGGCTGAAACATCGTTCAATTTTTATTCCAGACTCTATGGTCTAGATGTAAAACAAACAATATATCACTCAAAATAAGCAATAAGTCGCATAAGAAGTATGAAAAAAGAATATAGATTGTTGTCCTATACAGAGAGACAGCTGTGCCATGGTCTCCACAGGTGGGACTGTGGAACTAAATCTCATACTTGATAATCCCTCAGTGTTTTTATTCTCAGTTGCATTAAGCCTGGAAATAAATGTATGCATGAGATTTCTTAATAGCTTCAAAAGTATTGATTCCTGCTGCTACAAACATTTCACTTATGCTGAACCATCTAGAGATCTCCAGTAATAATCTCATGCCAACACTATAAACTACTGGAAGTCTCCGTAAACTTGCTTTTCTATAGTTTGCCCACAAGTGTGCTGTATACAAAGGTGTGCAGTATGCTCTAAATAGGGACAGCATCCCTCAATCCAAACACGCACTGAACTTGCATAAGAGGATGTTTGCTTGTGCATACATTATACAGCATTGCCTATAAATGTCTTCATCATCTGTCCTTTGATCTATAATAAGATGTCCAAAATATTTCACCCCATTACAGACTCTAAGATTGTTATCAGATGACTTAAAATCAGGACATTTTAAATATTTGCCTTCTTTTGACAAATTTTACAGTGTCCAGTGTGCAGAGAGCATATGTGGTACAAACGCTGAGCATCCCACCCAAGTTTTGGAAAGCACAGCACCCCTCAGGGGTGCAGTTAGCCTAAATTTGGAGTACATTACATGAATATAAAAAGTTATCTGAAGGAAATATTGTACTTACTACTTGCAGATTATGATTAGAACACAAAGTATTATTATCACAGACACCTTTTGACAGATCAAATGACCTACAGTAACTGTATATAGAACTATTAAAACTCTAATAGCTGGACTAAAACACCTTCATCTATCAGTTTAATAATTCAACGATAGCCTATACTTAATAATATCAGAACAACAGTCGGGGACAAATACCCGCAAAACGCTTTTGATACTTGAAATAGGCCTACATTTTGATGATAATACTTTTTCAAACAGCACTCTAACTTGTAATTCAGTGGCCCTATATTATTGTGTGGTATTGTTCATGAAGACTTCCTCAACTCTGAACAAGGTCAGCGTTAGAAAGGAAGATTATATTTATATTAGTAAAAATCTTGCATATTAGGTTGTTTTCCAACTAATTATGCATGATATCACCAAAAGGCAGAGTATTTTAAGGAAATGACTTTTTCTTAATGTACAATAAACATAACTATTAATGTCAACAATCTAAGTTAAGACTGTGCAGGCACTGGCTATGGAAGCAGGCAGCTGTAACATGCTGCAGGCAGAGACTGGAGTTTTTCTGTATGAAGAGGGTATAGCTGCTGATAAAATAAAAAAAAAAAAGCGTAGGTATGTGTTACGCCTGGTGAACACTGTGGCTTGGTGGCAGCTAGAAGATGTCATTGAGAAGCTGGGGCATTAGATTTGTTAAAAGGTAAGGATGCACAAGAGGTTGCAGTTGACCTCTGGAAACTGTAGATGGTGGGTATTACAGATGCTGCATCTAGTTGTCCAAATCTTTTAGCAGTAACTGCAGGGATAAACTCTGGTTTTCTGCAGAAGGCTTCAGTAAGGCTTTAGCTCAAGCTGGAAGTTGCATGTTGGGGGCTGAGACTGGAAGAGGAGGCTGCAGTGGCTGTAGTCTAATGTAAAAGAGCTGCAGTGGAGGATAGTGGCTGACTATCAAATGTTAATTGCAGCAAATAAGCCTGCATCTGCATGCTGCATGATTTTGATGGAAAGTTGAAGACCTTGATGATTTAAAACATGGAGGATGAATGTATTGATTAAGTTATTTTGAAGGCAGTGTGTGAAGGTAGCAAAGGCTGTAGGTGAATGTTGGTGTTGGAGTCGGCCTTCTGGCGACTGATACTGAATGCAGCTGAATGCAAGCAGTTGTAGGTGAATGTTATGGTGCAACATGATGGCAGATGATAGAGGCTGGATCTGCATTTTGGAGGATTGTAATATAAGTTCAATAAACTATGGTCTATTTTAGCAGCTGTTTCTTGTTATAAAAGATATGTCAGCAATATTATTGCTATCTATCTTATGTCCTGAAAAGGTAAACTGAAGGGTCTGGCTCAGCAGAGATGTAAGCAACTAGAATTTGCTAACTTTGTCATTGTCCTTTTTGGTGACTTGGAAGTTCATTTTTTTCCCACAACACTGTCAGTTTTCTCCATCCAAGCTGAAGACTTTCCCCTTTTTGTACCTAGGAAGAGTAGAAGAGTACAAAATGACATGGTAAAGACAAATGTGAAAATGTTGATACACATATAATTCTATGACTAAAATAAAGCAGATTTTATCATCACTAATACTTTGAATTCAAAATAGGTAAAATGCTCATCAGTTTTGACACACTGGCAAGTGAAGTCATAAATTTAGAGGTAAGACTTCAAGAAAGGTACTTAAAGGTGCCTCAGAACTTAAATGATGTGGTTTCTTTTGTGCTGAGCCTTGTCACATGGCATTAATACAGTCATTGAAAAAGAAAGTTCTCACAAGTCTCCCTGTAGTCCTGTAGAAAGCTAAGTACACCCCATGATCCAGTAGCTTGTAGAACTTCCTTTAGCAGCAATAAGTTGAAGTAATCATTTTATTGATGACTTTATCAGTCTCTCATATCATTGTGGAGGAATTTTGGTCCACTCTTCTTTACAATGTTGCTTCAGTTCATTGAGGTTTGTGGGTATTTGTTTATCCACAACTCTCTTAAAGTCCCACCACAACATTTCAGTTGGGTTGAGATCTGGACTTTGACTGGACCATTGCAACACCTTGATTCTTTTCTTTGTCAGCCATTCTGTTGTAGATGTGGGCCAAGCTTTAACTGTCGGACAGATGGCCTCACATTTCATTCGAGAATACTTTGATATACAGAGGAGTTCATAGTCAACTCAGTGATTCCAAAGTGCTCAGGTCCTGTGGCTGCAAAACAAGCCCAAATCATCATCCCTCCACCACCGGGCTTGACAGTTGGTATGAGGTGTTTGTGCTGATATGCTGTGCTTGTTTTTTTCCCAGATGTTCCGGTATGCATTATGTCCAAATGTCTTCAATTTGGTCTTGTCTCTCCAAAGGACATTGTTCCAGAATTCTTGTCTTTTTTTCAGATGCAACTTTGCAAGCCTGAGCCATGCTGCCATGCTTCTTTTTAGAGATAAGAGGCTTTCTCCTGGCAACCCTTTCAAACAAGTCATACTTCTTCAGTCCTTTTCTAGTTGTGCTGTCATGAACTTTAACATTTAACATGCTAACTGAGGCCTGTAGAGTCTGAGATGTAGCTCTTAGGTTTTTGCAGTTTCTCTGAGCATTGCACGGTCTGACCTTGGGTGAATTTGCTTTTAGAGTAGAGATCTGCAGAAACTAGACTTCAGAACTGTCCGATTGTACTTACAACCTATTACCCCAATACTCATCCAAGCCTCCGGTGCACACTGTCAGATGAATTCTACGTTTTACTGGGTAAGGCATGTCAAAAATTCGTATTTCACATTTCATGGTTATGTCTCCCAGGTTATAATGTATATAATTGCTATTGCAGTTAACTGTAAATTTCGTATGCACAGTCTACCTTGATTTACCATGAAACAGGAGTCAACATAACCTGTAGTTTTTTTTCTCTTTTATATATCTAAGGCAGTGTCTTCTGGCTTCCTCATCAGGTATTGTCTACTTTTGCTGACAAACTACTGACAATATATGAAAGTGAAATGAAGTTCCTCAAGTCCTCATTTCATCATTTCATGAAATGTTCATTATGCACAGATTTGATCTTAACCAGTGAACAGTTAACTGAGTTAAGTTGATTGCAATAAAAAATCCAAAGCAATTATCATCGCCGAGATGATTTGAGATACCCCCCGACACAGAATGTTGATGGGACTGGTCGCCCTGCATTTCAAGCCCTTGCATACAGGTAAAAAGGTTTGCAACCAAATATCAATATAAGTATAATAAGGTGGTTATTGTATATGCATGTCCTGTGCATGTGCAGAGAGAAAAAGTAGACAAATGTGACAGAACAAGGAAATAAACAGGAGCACCAGTCAGGAACTGCCACGTAACAACTAAAAGAGCAAGAAGATACAGCAGGACAACTGTTATATACGTTGTTTTTGGGTTTTGTTTTTTTTTTTGTTGTTGTTGTTTTTGTTTTTTTTTAATTGTCGGAATCACCTGTATAAGAAGGTCAGACACCTGAAAGGAGCTCAGTGTAGGAGATTTGCATTAAAAATTACCAGCTGGCGTGAATGAGGCATCTAATAAGAAGGTGCATTGAATATGTCATCTGACCTGGGAGTTCTTGGCATGACCCAAGGAGGAGGTAGTGCACATGCATACCACCACCAGCAGCCTGAAACACTGATACAAGGTAGGATGGATTCATGCTTTTTATGTTGTTTACACCAAATTCTGACCCTACCATCTGAATGTTGCAGACCAGGCAATGTTTTTCCAATCTTCTGTTGTCCAATTTTGGTGACCGCATGTGAAATGTATCCTCAGTTTCCTGTTGTTCGCTGACGGGAGTGGCAATCGGTGTGGTCTTCTGTTGGTGTAGCCCATCTGCTTCATAGTTCAATGTGTTGTGTGTTCAGAGATGCTCTTCTCCATACACTGGTTGTAATGAGTGGTTATTTAAGTTACTGTTGCCTTCCTATCAAATCAAACTGGTCTGGCCATTCTCCTCTGACCTCTGACATCAAACAAGGGATTTTCTCACAGAGAACTGCTGCTCACTGGATATTTTCTCTTTTTCAGACAATTCTCTGTAAACCCTGGAGATAGCTGTGTGGGAAAATCCCAGCATATCAGCAGTTTCTGAAATACTCGGACCAGCCTGTCTGGCACCAACAACCATGCCATGTTCAAAGTCACTTAAATCACCTTCTTTCCCATTCTGATGCTCAGTTTGTACTTCAGCAGGTCGTCTTCACCATGTGCATAAATGCATTGAGTTGCTCCCATGGGATTTTGCTGTTTAGATATTTGCATTAATGAGCAGTTGAACAGGTGTACCTAATAAAGTGAATGGTGAGTCTCTTGCCCACAAGGCATTATTCTCTACAGTATAGTGCCATGTTAATAAGAAAGCATGTATTACTGTTGCCATTTCTTATGGCAGTTAGTGCAGCAGTATCTGACAGTGGATATGACTGGACAAGTCAGACAAAAAGACATCTAGGGTGGGTGAAATGTATAAATTTAGTTATTTTGTCAAATTAACTGACAAGGACATTTAAAGTGTAAGTCTGTACTGTAAAAAAAAAAAAAAATAAAATACGGAACATTCCTTCATTTTAAACCGGTACATTGTACTTTTTTTCTTTCTTTCTTTCTTTTTTTTTGTTTTGTTTGTTTTCTTTCTTTTTTACGGATTTATTTTTTAAAGTTAACAGAACTGAATCCATTTGGATGAGTTTGAAGTAAATAATTTCATATAACTTAAAAGATTAATTCTGCCTTACAATGACGACATTTGTTGTGAGTGTCACGACCCCCCCCCCTTTTTTTTTTTTTTACCTACCTCATTCTTGACTTTAATTTTCATCTGAAAAGACCACACAAATACAAAAACTGCGATAGGAACTGCTTTTGGTACTTTTTGGTACTAAATATATAGTTTCATTTACAAATCAACTTTTCACTTAGCAAAATATGTCAACACCCTGTCATCCTTGGGGAAAAAAGCAATGCCACAGACTAAACTGTATAGTTTAACATAATCTGAAGGTGTATGTGATGTTTTAGGGGCTATTTTCTTTATATTTGCTGGTGTTTCCTTTGAAAAAAAGTGGGTGTGTATTATCAAAACTAAAGCGTTGACAATTTTGTCATAGCAGGGTGACAATGGCTACAAAAATGCCTTGACACTGTAAGTGTTTTTTTTTTTTTTAATCCTCCTTAATTAATAAGTTTCTGAGGTTATGATCTCATTGGTTTATTTGGATTGGTTGCTGTCCGTTACACCTGGCCTCGTCACTGGTCATCTACTGGTCATTTGCCAAAGGCTGAGCCTCCTCCTCCTCCCCCTCCCCCTCTGGTCGGACCCTCTGTGAAGGTTATTACTCACTTCATGCTGATTAGGTTTGGATGAATAGCGCTCTTTGTTCGGCCCCGTTTCCCACGACCCGGCATTCGCCTGGCAGTCGCGTGGCTCTGAAACAAGGGTCCCCACTTTAAAGGACCCAAAGGTAGGAGGAGGGGGTGTCAATGTGACATCTGCTCGCAAACAGTTAACAGCAGATGTCTGACATTTTAAAAACACGGAATGCGATCAAAGCTGGCTAAATACACGTCGAGGTTTTTTTTTTTCTTTTCTTTTTTTCCTCCTATACCTCCCCAAAAGCAGAAACTCTCCTACTGCAACCAGCTGCAGTTAAAAGGATTTTGAGGATTTCAGTTGTCTTTAAGGATATGAATATAAAATATAATAGCTGACAGAAATGTGACCTGATATATTCTCAGGTGATTTGTCAGGCTATTGTCGTCCTGTGAGCGTCGAGGAAATAGGTTTGGCCTTTTTGCAGGTAGTGTAATGTTGCTCCTGAAAAGAACAGACAAGGAGCTCCCGGGAGTAAAGCACGGTAATTGCACACTCTTGTTCATCCCTGGGAGAAGAGGAAACTGCCGGGGTTTTTTTTGTTGTTGTTGTTGGGTGGAGGGAGGGTATAGTGCAATGGTTTCAGGCTGGACATCTGTCGCTTGTGAGCTCTTTTTTTTTTTTTCTAGGCCGGGTCTCTCGGTTATTGAATGGAGCCAGTGACCTGTCAGTCTTGACTGATGGGACCCCGTGTGTGGGAAAATCCCACAGCCAAAGAGTTGGAGCATTCACATGCTAATTGCGCCCTATAAATAAGAGGGTCGTGCCGCGCCGAGGGCCCTAGAGACGAACTGAAATTCGGGGGAGAAGGGACAAAAGTGCGCACGCACACACACTGCAGGTTAAAACATGACTGCTTCATCTATGGCGCACAACGTGGGGAAACATCCTAGTGCAAAGGAGGAGAGAAAGGTATTGGAAATACTATAGATTCGTTTCTTTTGGGTCGTTTTTTTTTTCCAGATCCAGCATGGTGTTGTCCACCTTGTTTTCTTACCTTCATCTGAGCGTTGTCTCATTACTTTTTACAGCTCAGAAAGCCGCTCATTGAGAGGAAACGACGGGAGAGGATAAACAACTGCTTGGATCAACTCAAAGAAACCGTGATCGGAGCTTTCAGGCTGGATGTGAGTATTTTCCTCACGCGTCTCATCTGCCCTCCCCAAGAGTAAAACAACGAGGGCTGGGAAAACTGTAAGGCTTCTCGTTTCTCAACAGCAATCCAAACTAGAGAAAGCGGATATTTTAGAGATGACGGTGAAACATCTGCAGAACATCCAGAACAACAAACTTAACGGTAAGGAACTGGGCACTTGGTTGATTATAAGATAAGGTTGGATTGTTGCTTTTAATTCAGCCTTGCAATAAAACGGGCTGTTGTTTATATCTCTTAATTTGGTTTCTTGAGGGGAAATTAGGCGTAATAAATGGTAATGCATGAGGTTCTTATACGATTTAGGGTGAAATCCACTGACCTAGTTGACATTCGGCTGCAGGGGGCAGCATCAGTACACAACATGGTATATGTTGTAGGCCTGGCAATGTTTTCAGTTGGTAATGGTTAGATTAGTGTGGCACGTGGAGCTGTTGGGTGGATGGAAGTGGAAAGATTATCAAATTATGGTTTTCTGAGGTACTGAACCACCGATATAAAAGTAAAATCAGATTCAACTGGTAAATGCAGTTTGTGCTGTTACCACTAGGGGTTGCTCTGACACATGCAGCCTCACTTCTCCAATCTTTTCCCCCCTCATTCAGACTCAACATTAGGCCTGGAGGCCCAGCAGAGATACAGCACAGGCTACATCCAGTGCATGCATGAGGTCCACAACATGCTCCTGACCTGTGATTGGATGGACAAAACTCTGGGCTCCCGTCTGCTCAACCACCTCCTCAAGTCCCTGCCCAGGTCCACTGAAGAGCACCCCCTCACCCAGCCCACACTCCCTCCTCCTGCCGGCCAAGGCATCCCAGGGACGCCCCTCAGAGGAGACCAGTTCCAGAGAGAGGCTGGACATCAGGAGAGACCAGCACTCCACAGCTCCCACCTGGGGATGCTGGAGATGTGGAGGCCCTGGTGAACTGCTGGATTAATGATCTTGGTTCTCCATTTTGTTAGACCATCCTCTGTTATGTATCTTATAGATATGCTGCTCAGAAGACAAACATGTGGGGCAGTTTTGTTCCAGTGATTATTATTGTAGGTGTGCTATAATGATTCTATACAGACCTTTTCTCAGTACTTCCCTTCAGAAGTCGACCTCTTGTAGCCTGCATTATAGAAGGCTCTTATTAATCTTTCATGTATTTATTGTATTAACAGCTTTATTTATTGTTATTATAAGGCATGACTTTGCTTCTTAGACCACCTGCTTGGCCTTTGCATAGATTTCTATGTCTTCCTCCTTTACTATATGATTAACCTAAACATTATTAATAATAAAACTTATTATGCACTCACACAGATTTTATGAGCTTTGTGAACAGCCTGGTTTGTATACAGTTGCTCTCTTCAGTTATGTTTTGACAGGACTTTCATACAAGAGCCTGCTCCAAAAACTACTTACCTTTAGAGTATTTTCCTATTACAATCTTACAGTTTTAGTTATGTAAATACAAAGCAAATGAGGCCTAAAAGTGTTTATTGCAACTTGATATTACTGTAATGCAGTCTGAATTTTTATGGATTAGGCAGGGTTAGACTAAGGTGCTACAGACTATAACTTTTATTGTCAGAAAAAAAACATTTTAGAGAGGATTTTAAAGCTAAATTAACAGAATTAACTGAATCATTACATAAATAGCAATGCACGTTGGTGCAATGGATAGCACTGCTGCATCACAGCAAGAAGGTGCCTGGTTTGAAACTCCTGGCAGGCTGGGGCCTTTCTCTGTGGAGTTTGCCTGCTCTCCCAGTACCTGTGTGGGTTCTCTCCAGTTACTCAGGCCTCCTCCCACAGTCCAGAGACATGCATGTTAGGTTAAATTGTGTTTCTAAATTGGCTGTAGCTGTGAGTGTGAGAGTGTGCGGTTGTCTGTCTCTCTGTTGTAGTCCTGTGATAGACTGGTGACCTGTCCAGGTGTATTCTGCTTCTTCCCCATTGACAGCTGGGATAGGCTCCAGGCTCCACCCTGATTTGGATAAGCTAATAAAATGGATTCATGGACTACTGTCGTGTAATAGCCATGAAACAGGTCATATAAAGCTACACAGCGATGCATACTAATGGATACCTTTTGGCCTCTCCTAGCTCAGTGTTTCGATAGCTAAGACTTCAAGCACTGAGCAAGTCAGCGTCACCTCACTTCCAGCAGTGGCCTCTGATTTCAGTGAATAAACTCAAACATGCTACCTGCCTAATGGAAATGTGACAAAGTCAGAAAGAAAACACCTAAGTACTACCTAGACCCAGATAAGTATGCTCTGTTGTAATTTAGTTGACCAAACAGAGCTAAAAGAAGGCGTTCATATAATATATTATTAACATAATAATATAACATTCAGAGTTTTCATAGATAACATAAAACATGGTTCTGTACTTTTCAAGTGTCCTGGCATTGGTAGTGCCCCAGTAAACCAGCATGCATGACATCAGCACCCTGATCTAAATGGGATGGAGTTTGCTTATCATTTTCATTAACAGATGTACTTGCTCTGCTACAGCCTGCTGAAATCTCTGCTGTGAAACAGATCTATAGCAGGATGCTGACACTGAATGGAATAAATGTCACTCAGCGGCGATTTATTGTACTCAACTGGCTTTTAATATGACATCTTCAGTGAAAATCATGTTGTTGTGTGGTGTCTGCTGTCCAACACATGAGCCACAACAACTATGTGAGCAGTATATCAGTCAGCCACTTATAACTAAAGTCAGTGCACCCAAATCATAGCACAACTGCTTTCTGGCTCACCTGTAATTGTCCAAAACATTCAAACAAGCCACTCAGATACCGCTGTGGTATTTTTTTTTTTCACAGAAGACATTTCTAA
>VUQI01015291.1:7960-19445 GCA_015106735.1 Paratilapia polleni
TGTGATAAAAATTTTTTTTTTTTTTTTTTTGCTCTTGTAGTTTATGTTCTGAAGTCTTTTTTTGTTGCTTCTTTTATTCATGCTTCATTGCTCACTCTCTTTGTCCTTGAGAATAATAGGAATGGATGTGGTATTTTCAGTTATTTTCATGCATTATGAGCTTGTAGAAAAGCAGCTATATAAAATCAATCCGTAGCGACTGCTGTTATCTCTTCTCAGCTCTGGCTTTCTCAGCGTAGTAGTCGCAGTGTGCTCTGGTCATGGGTACAGAGGTGATGAATGTGTCTTAGCGTGTGCAGGCATATCTGCCGGCCGTACAAGCCTCCATAGCGACGAAAAGGGCAGCACCCAGCGACCGCCTGTCTCCATGGTGAACTATGAAATCAGCCTCTGAGCTGCTGAACCCAGAGAGAGACTGGGATCTGGGCTGATGTGGGATCAGCTGGAGTGGTGTCAGATAGTAACACTCTGCAGAAACACAGCCTCTAACTGCAGGAGCATTTATCGCACTCTCAGTGTGTGTGATTGTAGGCTCACAGGCATTTTTGACCATTTGATTGCTCCCGGAAGCTAACAAGTCACTACAGATTAGTGTATTTTAGGTCTTTATTTCTTTAAATGTGTGTGTAGTGCATGAAGATATATGCACGAAAAGCTGATAATGATTTCTTTGTCCAAATATGCATTGCATTATGGATTGACAGTAGCCTTAAAAAGCCCAAGTTATTACTATATAAGACATTGTCTGAGGGGGCAGAAAAAACTTGTTTGTCAGGAAATGTTTATTTACGTCGACAGAAGCTTTCACTGTAAATTATTTTTATTTTATTCACCTTCTGTATCCACTGACTTTTCCACTCTTCCCTCTGCTTGTTTGCTCCAGTCACATTCTTCTCATTGTCCCCTAACCTCACTCAGTGATGTGTTTTGGAGTTTCCCCATCCTTTTGTTTAGGCCTCCTTATCTTAATCCCTTTATTTTTTTTTTCTCATTCTCTCTTTCATCAGTCTGACTATGCATCCTCACGCTCCCCCCACTATCTTTCCCATCCTTGGGTGCTTTTTCTATTTTGCACCTATCTCTAACTCTCTCACCCCACCACTACTACACTGCTCCCACTCCCTATCTGTCCTCTCATCCCTGTTTTCCTAGTGTCTGGCTAGAAAAGCTTTTGTGGATAATTGATTGGTAGAAGGAGGAGATCGATGTTGTATGCCTTGACTGAGAGCTCTCTCATTTCCTCCCTGCCTATTCCTTTCAGGTCCATTTTTTTTGTGCCACTCCCCATCTTTCTTACTCCCTCTGGATTGCTCTTTGTCTTCCTGGATTGCCACCAAAGTGTGAGCAAAGAGAGAATTTGAAGGATGCAAATTTGAGGGGGGGGGGTATTAATGAACCAAAATGAAGTGCACTTTTAATCACCCCAGCAGTCCATGTGCCTTTCTTTTCTGTGACTGTCCCACTTTGGCTTGCTCGCAGTTCATCTAATCTGTTCATTAGATGTATTTTCAACTACTAGCAAACTTAATATGTGAGGAAGATATTAGCATAGTTAGTATTTGTTTTCACAACAAAAGGAGCATTGTTTGAATTGAAAAGTTATGAACAAAATCAGTGCATTTGTGAAAACTTTGAGTCTGCCAGTTACATTAGGTTTTATTAGAATAGATTATTGCTGTAAACGGATTATAAAATCAAACAGCCCTCCATAATAAGTATTTAATTGTCTACCTCAGTCATATTGTGTTAGAGCACACCTGCTGTGAGCCATTAAAAATCTGGAAAAATACAAATTCAAACAGAAGGCAAAGGGAACAGGGAGATAGACTTGTATGAAAAGTAGCAGTCATTCCAGTTCTTTTGTCTTGTGTTCATGTAGCCATGAATTGAAATCTCATGTTAAATTCCCCTATATGCATATTTTCTGCAGTATTGGTTAATTAAAAATGTCAAAGCATGACCTTGGAAATTTTAGCTGCATTTCCATGTTTTCCTGCTCAAATTCTTTTTGGTGACCCTTTAGTAAATATATACATGATCTGACTGTGAAGTGTTTAAAGAAAAGGGTGCAAGTTGCCTGTAAAGTGTGAGAGGAAAAGCACATGACATTGCAGTTTCTCAGGTCATTTTATAGCACTGTGGCACTAAGGTAGCCTCAACTTCTCACAATGGACCATGGAGGAGTGCTTTGTGGGTATAATAAATTGTGCTAATAGTGCATTTAGATTGAAGGGGACATAGGGAAAGGCAATAAGCACAGCCTTCATACTTTTTCTCACTTCTGAGTGCATTTAAACACCACACAGTTATATTTCAGCAGGTACCACATATATTTGACACTTGCAAATTGCAAATTAAACATATGAAAAGAACGCTGAGCTAATAACATCTCTCTCTTTCCACCAGGGCTGAACACCGAGGGCATCTACAGGGTCAGCGGGAACAAGGCAGAGATGGAGAGCATGCAGCGGCAATTCGACCAAGGTGTGTTACGTTCTGCTTACTGTACTCACATGTACATGTGCACATGTGCTTCAGATGCACACCTACAGGCTGTGTGAAGAAAAAGCGTATGTCTGCTTCTATCTCTTACAATCCCGTATCACCTTAATTAACCATGGAGCATTAATTCTACTGAGGGAATTGGCCTTCACTTCCTCTTAGATTACAGAGCTGCCTCCTCCATCGTCTACCTGCTCCTCTGTGCAGGCGCAGCCTCACTCAGTACAAGTGCTCTCGATGTGTGTCTCCATGCGTGTGGCTGTCTGGTGCGGGCAGTTAATTGCCTGCAGATTGGTTTGGTTAATGAAGCATGCAGCTGCCGAGATAGATAGCACAGAAAGATGGCTTGTGTGTGTATGCATGCGTCCACGGCTGGTTGAGGTTAAATCCAACTCTGGTAATCAGAGTTGAAACCCTGCGTTGAATCATTCGGAGCCTCAGGCCGATGGGACAAGACAATTACAGGTGAAGCTACAGCGCAGGTGT
Source organism: Paratilapia polleni (assembly GCA_015106735.1). NCBI lineage: Eukaryota > Metazoa > Chordata > Actinopteri > Cichliformes > Cichlidae > Paratilapia > Paratilapia polleni. The sequence goes on from VUQI01015291.1 coordinate 10,949, forward strand.
CTTATAGCAGTGCTGAAGATGGCACTTCATCACCTCCATGAAGATTCAGATAACTCATCACAGGTGAAGCTCTGCACTTGGAAACCCTAAACATGGGAGCTCAGCTCAGACTTTCAAGAACTCTCTAAACTGTAGCTGTAAGACTTTTTTTCCTGCCTCTTTTTTTTTCTACAGATACTACCTTTGTAAAGTAAAAAGTTATCAGAAAATGGCTTTTTTAAATTAAGTTTTAAATTAAGTTTAATAAGTTTCTCACACACACACTCAGTGAGAGTGGTGCTGTATGGGTTTTGCTCTCTGGGCTTTCTCTTTACCCAAATTAACTTTATAATTGTCTGTCATTCATTGCTCTTTTAATTTATTTAACTGAATTTACTAACTAAAATGATGAATGGTACATCACCAGAGATGCTATTTGATACATCAATAAAGTGAGAAGTCTATTTGTCCATCCTTGTCTAAAAGTTGTGTGCACAGTTGAAAGCAACTAGAAAAGTTGCATTACACATGAAAAGCTAGCAAATTGAAATAAGTTGTCACATGCAAAAATTATTTGTATAAAGTTATTTCAACAAGGCACTCCTGTTAACGGTGGATATATATACTGGAAATTTTGAAGGGATAGCTAAGGTTTGCAAGATGGGAGTGAGACCTGCTATGATATATGGTCTGGACATGGTGGCACTAACAAAAAGACAGGAGGCAGAGCTGGAGGTGGCAGAGTAGAAGATGCTAAGATTTTCATTAGGACTGACCATGAGGGACAGCATTAGAGCTGAGTATGTCAGAGGGACAGCTCAGGTGAGTGGTTTGGAGACAAAGTTAAAGAGGCAAGACTGAGATGGTTTGGACATGTGCAGAAGAGGGATAGTGGATATGCTGGGCAAAGGATGTTAAATATGGAGCTGCCATTCAGGAGGAAAAGAAGAAGACCACAGAGGAGGTTTATGGATGTAGTGAGAGAAGACATGCGGAGGGTCGGTGTGACAGAAGTGGATGCTGGGGATAGGGTGAGATGGAGACAGAAGAAGCTTCCAACACACCCAGTCTTTTAAAATTAAAGGCACCATCCTGTCCTGTTGAATTAGTGTAGTTTGATTTCATTTATATTATAAGTTGTTATTCAGCTTTATGTTGCACTATTCATTGTACTCAAAGATGACAGAACACACAAAAAAAAAAGAAAACACAAAATGAAAAGTCTAAAGAAGGAAGAAAAAGTGAGTTTTGAAACATCTTTTCAAGGTTTCTTAACCTTTATTAACTTGGTTCCAGGGTTACAAAGAAGTATCAGTTGAACTCTGGTATCAGCCACCGTCTGCCTTGTTGACTGATATCGGCCAGTGAGATAACGCTGATAACCAGAGGACAGCGGCTGATGTTTATCAGTTGGGTCTACAATCATTTTAAATTGGGAATTTTGCACTGTCTAAATGTTCAAAGATAGTATGAAGAGCTGAAAGATTTTAAAACAGTTCAGTTATTTTTCCTAATAGAGATTACTTTGTTTCCCTGCCCCAAAGGGGGACTGAACAATAAGAAAAACATGAACTATCATTGCATCCCCAAAGTACCCTTCTTTTTCTTGTCCAGGGATGAATCAAATTGAGCTTACAACAGTAATATTTTTATGGGGTGCTGAATGAGTGAGATTAGAAGCCGTTTTTTCTTATATACTCAATGCAGGCACAGTTGTGATGTATATTTGACATGCATGTGTTTTGTACTTAAAATGTCTTCTTTTCATTTATTTTTTTTCCCCAGACCACAACCTGGATCTGGTGGAGAAAGATTTCACCATCAACACAGTGGCAGGAGCCATGAAGGCCTTCTTCTCTGAGCTACCTGATCCTCTGGTGCCCTACAGCATGCAGACAGAGCTGGTGGAGGCCTTCAGTAAGTCCCGGGGCTCTGGTGTGAGGGGGTGCTGAGGCTGAGGGATGTGGGGAGAATTCCTCACTAAAACCCAAGGTGTATTGGATTTTGCCTGAAATCCTTTCCCCTTCATTGTAAGTTTTCTTTAACCTAACAAGCAAAACTCCTGCAATCCAAATCCATCCATGGGGAGAATTGGATTTGCCACTTGGTAAAGGGCTGAAAAAGGGAGGAGGAGAAATGGATGGAGGAGAGAATATTTAGGGCTTTAGGAAGGAGGATGTGGGGCTGATTGCACATGGTGATGAGGGATGCAGGAGCACTAGGGTCTGGATGAAGTCATGAGAAAATATGTTAGATAAACTAGAGTGCTCCTGCACTCTCCACAGCCTCTCTTTTTCTCTTTGTGTCCTGTAATCTGTCAGAATGGAGATTTAAAGCATAGCTTAGTCTTGCATCACGCCAGAGAGATTTAACCCTGGGCCGTGAGGCTGCTGTCACTCACCGAGCTCTGCATCCCATATGTTTGAGTGTGTGTGGTTTTAACCCAGTGAGACCCTTCAGCCGTGACAGAGACCTGATAAAGCTCCTGCAGTCTGTGCCACAATAGAGGAAAAGAAGAGAGGGCGAAAAAAAAAAAGCATGGTAGAGTTGGAGACGAGAAAGACTTCATTTGTAGAAAACAGCAAATTGGGGTTGGCAGAGAGGTGGAGAAAAAGGAGATTGAGAGAAAAGCTGGTGGGTGGATTTTTGGTGGATATTGTCGTGGTGACATTACTTTAAATAAGCTGTAGGAACTTCGTTAAGTTTTAATCACTTATGATGGATGTATAGCAGGAGGAAACTGTGACTGTGTAAAGTCACTTGGACTCAAATCTGTTTTTGATCTGCACTGACCTCATTGTGGGAATACAAACTCAGATTGTGTGATTGTAAATCATGTTTGTGATGTGCAGGAGAACATCTGCTGTTTCTCGCTGCCGCTCTCTGCCTCGCTCACACACACACGCACACGATGGACTGTGTTAGCCGGTGACGTCAGTTTGTCTGACTCACTCCTCACTGCCATCAGGCTTAACACACCCTGTGTGTTTTTGTGTGTTGCTGTAATCTGCAGAACACTGTAAAATGGGTGTATGCATGTTGTATTTCTCCTCTGGAATGTGTGTGGTCTTTGTCCAGTGATTTTTTTATTTATTTATTTTTTTTTTCTGAGAACTCTAGTTTGAAGTCCTTTTAATTCATGGGTGTTTTTGTCATGGAAATATGTGAATCTTTTACTGTTGGGGTGAAATCACTGTGTCCTGCAGAGAGTTGAAACCAACTGCCTTCCCTGTACTCTTCAAGCTCTCCTCTATTCAATTGTACTCTCTCCATCCCTCCTAATCTCTCTTTACGCTCCACTCTCACTCCCCTGACGTCTTTTCCTCAGATTCCTCTAATCTTGTCTTTCAGCCACTTTTTTTTCCTCCCTCCTCTAACCTCTCGTCTTTCTTTGCCACCATTCAGAGATCAACGACCGGGAGCAGCGGTTCCAGACGATGAAGGATGTTCTGCGCCGCTTCCCTAAGGAGAATTATGAGGTCTTCAAATATGTCATCAGCCACTTGAACAAGTGAGTGAATGGCGGGGTCAGAGATGGCTTCTGGCAACTGTGCTGACTACACCACTGGTCACCCAGTGAAGTGACCCAGGGGTGATACCAGTGTGACGAGCTTACTGATGAATAGGTATTAGTCAGGTTGAGAGATGATCTTTGTTAATGCTGAGGTCATTTTATCTCTGTTTGTATATGGATGGTAGTGGATGTTACATTTGAATTTATGTAAGCTATTAATAGTTCTGTTACCAGCATGTGTCAGGAAAACTTTCAAGTCTAAATTCAAAAGTTAGTATAGAATAGTTGTTTACAACCTGAGGGTCTAATCCCCTCAGGTAAACCCTAAAAGGTCACAGGATGATTAAAGAAAATAGAGAGAAAGGGCACATTTGTTATATAAAAAAAAAACAATGGTTATCATTTTAATTTCTTTTTCTTATCAAGAGACAGTTTTCCCTCTCTTGTAAATCAACAAATTTAAGCAGAATGACTGTTGAACTGCACAATTCAACAGCATGTTAGGGTTGTTAGGGAGAGGGGTTTAAATATCCAAGAAAAAAACTTCAAAAATTCACATTAAAAAAAAAAAAAAAAAAAAAAATGTTCTCCAAGATTCTAAACTTGAAATGTATGTTTCCAGACCTTGAAGGACCTTGCCAGGAATTAGGGCAGTTCAGGATAAAAAAAAATAAATAAATACACTGATTGGGATTGGGTGACATCTTAATAAAGTGGCACAATATCTTTCCTTGACCAAAAAAAGAGACCATTTTTTTCTCATAAATTTATATGATTTGTTCACAGAAATTGCGTTTTTTTTTTTTTTTTTTAAATTTTTTTTTTTTTTTTTTTTTTTTTTTTTTAAATTTATTTTATTTTTTATAAAAATTTTTTTTTTTTTTTTTTTTTTTAAATTTGTGATTTGTTTTTTTAATTTATCATTTAATAATCTCAAAGAAGATTTTTTAATTTCACTTCTTTGTTTCTCTGTTTCCCAGGGTGAGCCAGAACCACAAGATGAACCTGATGACCAGCGAGAACCTGTCCATCTGTTTCTGGCCAACGCTCATGAGACCAGACTTCACCACCATGGATGCCCTGACTGCTACCCGCACCTACCAGACAATCATTGAGAGCTTCATCCAACAGTGCGCATACTTCTTCTACAATCAGCCTCTGGCTGATGGCCTCCCTGGCTCCCCCACATCTACGCTCTCTGGGGGAGGAACCTCGGCTTACTCCTGCATGGCCGGAGGCTACTCATCCTCACCAGCTCCGTCCCCAACTCCCTACGTCCTTCCTGCCACTCCTCCTGTTATTCCCCACTATGGTCCTCCAATCCACCATCATTCCCATCAGCATCAGTCCCCATCCCATTCCCCACCTCCTACTCCCCAGTCCCCACTCCCCACCCTGCTGCCGCCCTCCCTGCATCCCCATCACCCCCCAACCGAGCAACACACGCTGTGAAACCGGGATCAAGGGAAAGAGGCAAAAAAATACAAGCAGAACGATGACAGGATTTAGAGTTTAAAGGTTTCAGAATGAGAGAGTTTGAATTTTGGGAAGGAACTAAAGAAGATGAATTGAAACAAGAACATGAAGTAGAAAGATAAGTTGGGAGAGCGCGAGTGAGATGCAGTATGTACAGGGAGAAACTTACATGTTTGGGAGAAGAAGGGGGCATTTATTTCAGCCTCCATTGATTTTAGAAAAATGGACGCACAGAAGCTAGGAAGGAGAAACACTGAAGAGCCTTTAAACTGGCAGTATGATCTTTCTCCCTCCCCGCCACTTGATCCCTTTTGTCTCTCAGTCTCACTTCATCTAGATCTGCCCTCCTTGCCTTATAGCAAATCTACACACAAACAAGGAAATGAAGAGTCAGAGATGTACCAGTAACTGTTAAAGGGACTCAGGGAGGGATTAAGAAGTAAATTACAAGGGTGAATGTGAAGTCCGTTATGTTGGGATTGCTTCAGCATACACACAGCCATGCACTTAATGCAAACACCCAGCGGCCAGTGTGCCTCCAACAGCCATTCTCCTCAGTCCCTTAGCTTCTAACTGTGCTGGGAAATTTGGTGGCCTGCGCACGTTTTCTGCAAACCGACCCACCTGCTGTATATAACTGGAGGTTGTGGCTGGGACAAAGTGGATCGGAGAGCCTGAACACGTATTTGTTTCTTTCACCACTGTATAGAGGACTTAAACAAGAGACACGTGTTACTACTCAGCCGACACAATGTTCTGTCCTCCCCGACTCACAAATTTCTATCTGTCAAGACCTTACTCGGCCACACACATACAGGCAAAATCAGTTTTAGTTGCGGCAGTATGCCAAGCACATTAAAAAAAATAAAAAAAAATCTCACCCGACTGGATCTGCTGGGCAGCAAAGGATTATGGGTGCTGTGCTGTCTATGCATTTTGGGAAGGCTCCTCCCAGTCTCCTGTTTGCTCTCTCTGTCACTTTGAACTTCATCCTCATGCTCTGTTCTTGTAAACACAAAAACAAACCGCTTAAAATGAGTTTTTTCTTTTTTTTTTAATTGGTAAAAGGCTTGAGTCTACATTCCCATTACCACTGTCCCCATTTGTTTTTATTATGTTGCTCATTTAAGAAAATTCCAGCCAAACTATCAGTGAGTCTGAGTGTGTGGCTGGCTGTCTATCTCTCTGTGCATACCTGTATCCATGACGTTTTGTTTTAAATGAAATTCCCTGCATTAGACAGATAGTGGGAATAATTCCAGGTTTGGATCCTCACCTGTCATGTTTCTTCTTTCACGCTGTGGTGGTTTTACAAGTGGTGGTGCAGCAGTTTTCATACTAAGGACCTTGTTCAAAAAGCACTTTTCTGAGCACTTTTAAGGCACATTTTCAATTGGAGCTGCCATGACATGACAGCCACTGTTCACTTTATTGTCAGTCCACCCTACTCCCTCTTTCTGGGAGCACACCACTGACATCTAGAGGAAGAAATGGGTTTTGCAGCCACTTCCACTGCTGCATGGGCGTAGCATCCTTCTACTGTGGTTTTTGTAGCGTCAGATTCTCTCTTAGGTGCAATTGTCACGAATAATCTGTCAGGTGGAATTAACTTAAGTGTAAAACTATAAATGAAGCAACTATGGCAGTTTTAAATCTGGTAAAAATCAGTTGAGATTACATAGATCCTAACCGTGTAACCACAAAGCATGTGGCCACATTGCAGTTGATTAGGCATGCAGTGAATGAAATTGCCTCTCTGTCTTTTGTTGTTAGTTTCCACTTCCCTGTGGACACCAACTCAGCATTCAGCCCTTTGTAAAGGAGTTCTTTCCACTTCCCAGAAGACATTTTAGAGAAAGAATATGAAGACTTAGAGACTGAGGCACAATGTAGCATTACTGGCAAGAAATAAGAGCTGGAAGCAAGGCTCAAGCCTTGAGAGGTGGGAGGCTTTTTATCCTTGGAAATAATTGGTAACCACTGCTCTAGGCCCCAGCATGCTGTCCTCTCATGACACAGTGTTATGTCTCTAAAACGGAGATTAAAACCTGTTCTTGGTGGACTCGAAATGTAATTTGCAAGAGTGCAACCACTACGCCAAACTCTCTCCATCGTGACTGTTATGCCACCACTTCCCCTCGTCATTCCCTGTCCAAGAGAGACAGTTGGGTCTGGGAGAGACAGCAGACAGAACAGACAGTCCATTCATCCGTCTGCATGACTCGAATGGAGCATCACAAAATTCCTCTGCCCAGCCTGCTGTTACCGTAGAAACCAGCAAGATGGGGCTCGAGGAGAATTGCTGAGCCCTGATCGAAGCAGGTTTCTGCAGTGTGTGTGTGTGTTCATGCACATGTGTGTGTTTCTGAGCTTGAGTAAGAATGTGAAGTTATGCGTGTTAATGTTAAGCATATGCTCACCGAGGTCACCTACTCTGTTTGACACTAAGTTGCATCTTTGCATGTCTCTCCAGACTGCTCTCTCTGCCCAGAAGAAATAAGAAAAACCTTTCAACCAATCACTGAACTCTTACAGTAGCGTTTATCAGTCCACACTACCTATTTACCGTGTGCGTGTGGGTATATGTACAGTATGTGTGCAAGAGTGTGTGTTTGAGCAGGTTGGAGCTAACATGCTAGTAAGCAGTGCTTGGCAAATGGCCAGACACCAGCATGGTCCCACCAAACGTGAAGGAGAGGAATGCAGCTCTTCTCGCGGTCATTACCCCACTGTGTAACCCTGTTAGCTCATCCAGATTACACACACTGATCCTCAGAGAAAGTGTGAGAGAGATTGGGGGGGGCAGACAGCGAACTGGTGAATGGGATCATTATTTGGGAGATGGAGGGAGGAAGGAGGGGTGGCCACTGGTACTTGTGTGTGAACGCCGGCCAGTGGCGTTCCCTGTGTATATCAATGTGTTAATACTGAACTGACTGTGAGGCAGCCAAAGACTGGGGAAAAAAAGGGTTGAGGGAGAGATGGGAAGCAAAGTGACAGTTTGGAAGAACATTGAAAAAAAAATGTGACTTTGTTTCAGCGATAATATGTGGCTGCGTTGCTTTCCTTTTTCTTACATTGTTTTCTTTTTTTTCTTTTTTTTTTTGCAACAATGGTGACAGATGTTTAAGTTAAATTGAGAAACAGGCAAAACTATATTCAAATGGTTTATTGGTATGTTAGGGGGTCTAACACTTTGCCCTTTAGTCAGTGGTGATAGAAAAAAAAAAGTTTCTTTTATGTTTTATTTTATTAATTAAAAAAAAAAATACAAAGCATTTTTAACAATTTCTTGGTGAACGATTGAGAGACCTGCCCAGTATAGTGCATGATTTCTTCCTGACCACGGAAGTGGGCTCCACCACTCTCACTATTTAAGAGATGATTTAAAAAAAAAATATTAAGAAATGACGGGGGCGGGGTGGGTGGAAATAATAAAAAATAAATAAATAAATAAATGAAGTACTGTAAACTGAAATGATAACATCAAACAAAAAAAAAAAAAAAAAAAAAATTCATTTACTTTTT
>VUQI01015291.1:19465-32115 GCA_015106735.1 Paratilapia polleni
TGATAACATCAAACAAAAAAAAAAAAAAAAACAACTGTCATTTACTGAGTGTGGTAATTTGTCTCAATGGGAATGGTGTATACAGCAAGGCCTTATGTGATCTGTATCATAGTTAATAAATCAAATCTTGTAAAACTCTTGTTTCTTGTCTTTTTACCTGTTTAGTCATTTCATGTGAGGCACTAAAGGAAATCCCAACACAGCACAGGAGCACAGCACAGATATTACAGCTACTGAATTCATTCTTAATGAACCTTTGTTTGGAGAATTAAAAAAAAAAAGAAAATAATCAGAGCTGTGTTGTTGTTCAGGTTGAAAAACTGGTAAGTGTATTTCAATTCATTTAGAATTAATTCTGTTAACTACCGACTGTTGTCAATGTTTATAAATACCATCAAGGAATAACTAATAACTCACAGAGAGGAGTTCTGCTACTCAAATGCAGTTGTATGTATGCTCGTGACCAAGAGAGATGCTGTTTCGATTGCTTTTGTCAAACTTAAAGGTTTGAAGTGTTAAAAATTATCAATTTATTTATTTGCACAATAATAATAAATATAAGAAGAAATTTTGATATGAAAGAATGTTATTCAATATGTAGCAGGGGTACCACTAAGGTTTCATCTGTTTGTAGGCCACTGGGTTATTTGAGTGGGATAACAAAAATGTTGCTTTACTTAAACAGGGTATAGCAACAGTGTAGTTGAGTTTAATAAGGGAGAAAGGGTGTCGAAGAAGAAGGTTTTACATAGGGCTATAAGCTATTAGCTGACTAATCACTAAACCAATGGCCACCACGTGAACTGGTAGTTTACTTGGCATGTCTGTAAGTGTTGGGGTTTGACAGTAATGTAAAGGAAAGGAGGAGCACTGACTGAGCACACTTAACCTACGAAATGAAGGAAAGCAGTACAGTTTTGATGACCACTGACAAAATTACAGAAAACTTCAAATGTTAACAAAGGCTTTAAAAGAAATTTTTACTGCATTTTTCTTTGAATGGGCAGATTATTCCTCGGAGGGAACTTCATACTGGAAAACTGAATGCAGCAGTGCAAGCTGATGTGAGAAACATCAACAGTAACAGCAAAACCATTAAATATTCTGCTAAAACTCCTGCTTTCTCTAAAATGAAGGATTTATTTATTTATTTATTTATTTTGCTTGAAGTGATTCACTTTTTTCCATATAAATACACAGGAAGCTTTTAAGGTTCAGTGTTTTCCTCATGGATGCCTGAGAGAGCTATGACCACCACAGAAAACTGGGTGAATCTAAATGTGAATTTAGTGCACCTTTATAAAGACAGGCAGTGCTGTCATAAACATACGCAAACATCAACAAATGTGTATACAAGAAATGTCAGTAAAGAGAAAATTACACAATCTTTTGGCGTTTGCACGGCAATTTGTAAAGTATACTTCATGCAGTTATACTGTGGGGTAAAAAGTTTTGTTTCACACAAATCTCTGTGCTACAGTTTGATGTTCTGCTCTTTCTGCACACTGCTGAGGGACACTTAAGTCACAGGGGGATGGGACGGGGTCACAGCAGCCCACAGGACCCTCCTGGTTCCTGTGAGAACGGCCCAAGAGGGGCTCAGTCTGTGCCATTTCAGGGTGATGTAAGAACTCTGGTCCCTGTGCGGCCGATGTGAAGGCCTCACTGCCATTTCATGGTGCCCTCATCTGACCTTTTCATTGAGTCAAACCAAAGGAAATCCATGTCCATGACCTTTGTGGTGCATCGCTCCATTCTGGCACAGGAAGAAAAAAACAGAGCAGCTGATTAGGAATGAAAAGGGCAGGCCTGTGTGCACACAGGACACACGACCCATGAACTCTAACCTTTAAGAAGTACCATGAGGGAGAGAGGGCTCTGGGATCTGATTGGAAGTCAAACATGAGGATTGTCAACATTGCTTGACAGGCCAATGTAGCACTCGTGGAGACTTGCACAATTTTAGCCGTACTTTACTCAGGCACGCTGATCTAAACATTCCACTTTTGTTTTAACAGAACGTTTCTCCCTCTTTCCCCTGCGCATACGCAAACGTGCCACTAGGAGGCTGACTTGTCTCACGCTACCCATCAACCACCGCTCTGCTGTATCTGGGTAAATGAAGCAAAAACACTGAGCGCGGATCTAATTGATTGTGTCAAGATTTGGATGTCAGCGGTGAGACAGCGCTTTAATCCTGCGCTCACAGTTGAGACGGATGCGAGAAACGAGCATCTGAAGACTTTTCTCACTGACTTCCCCTCTCACAGTTTGAAGTTGGAGGTGGAAATAGGTTTGACTAAACTCCAGAGATTGTGCGAGGAGAGGGGTGCTCAGCAAAGTAAGCCGTGGAATAAAGACAAAGAACTTAATTTGAAGTCATTGTTGGTCTGTATTAGAGGCGTGATGCTCCTTCAGTGCAGTGCATTGGCCTAAAAGTTGAGGTAGACAGAAAAGATGAGGGGATGTGGGGAGGAGGAGGAGGAGGAAGGCGACATATATGGAGAAAAAGAGACTGGTCTTATGATAAGTCGAGGCACGTATCTCTGCTCAAGCGTGTCTTTCTGGGCTTCGAGCGCGCAGCTGCGGCGGCGGGTATTGAATTCAGATGCGACCTGTCTCTCCGCTCAGGCCGCTACAGGTGGAAATGCTCTTATCAATACAGACTGTCCGAGCCTGACTGCGGGCCGATCCGTCTCATTGATGATTTTAGGTGCCCCTGCCCTGCCTCGCCTCCCCGAGGAGCCCAATTGATTAATGTCTGGGTCACAGTGGTATTTCCATATTGATACCTCGATTGATGACGGCGCTTCAGGAACAAGCCATATTGACCAGCTGAAGAGTGATACGTTTCAAACTGTTTGGCGGATGTATTTATGTGTAATGGGCATAACGAGGGTGGATATATGTGGTGGATGTGGTGTACAAATATACCCTATTCATGCTGGTTATCCTGTGCAGGGGTGGGTATCAATAGTCCAACAATAACAACAACCTGTTATAGCCACTCTCAGTGCCACTGCTTCTAATGCAGGTTATAAGTTATAAACCTAAAAAGTTCTATGCATAAATATAATTTACTGTTTACGAAATAAGGACTTGCTTAATATAAATTGCTAGAAATACTAAAAACTGGGGTAACAATTCTGGGCTTCCTCAGCGTGATTTAATATGCATTTATGCACTTAACAACTTTTTGCATACCATATCACAGCAAAAATGACCACAGGCCAGGGAGAGCAGGGTCGCACAAACGTGCCATTCAAAAGGGCTTTTGAGAGGCGAAATTATATTTTTAAGAACTCCTTCAAATATCAGGTCAAATTAGGTTTCATTCCAATCAGCAGCATTTGTCTGCTTCAAAAGAAGGCTGTGCGAAACAGATGTGCCAATCAGTAGTTTGATAAATGGCTTATTAAAGCGAGATGAGACAGCTAACCGAGCTTCAAATAAGCTAAATCATCTGTGCCCAACTTGTAAGTGCATCTTTAAGAGACAGGATCATTTAGAAGGAACCAGGGAACAGAGGAAAAGAAGCAACAGCTGTCACAGGGTTATACAGTGCTGCAAAAATGGCATGAAGCCTAGTGTGAGTTTTGTTGCCACATTTGTCACCACATTTGTTTTGCCCGATGTTTACATGGTTTGCGGCTATGTGATCATATTTCTGTGATTCCACCATGTCTTTCTAAAAGTGGCTAGTTTTTCTTCATCGTGTCAAGAGCACACACTGCATAATACAGAACAGCTCCGCAGAGGGCCCAGAGTTGTGAACCCAATTTTGCAGACACCCTAATTTAAAGGATAGGGAGACAACAACATGATTCTGTGAGGCTTGTTCTGCTTGTTGTAGAGATTACTTTGGAGGCAGAGGGCATTGTGTGAAGATGATAGTCAGTGAGGGGAAAAAAAAAAGCATTGAGCAGAACTGATCCCACTTTATACTTTAAGGGTCAGTGGTCGAAGTGGGCGCTCGGCCTTCAGGTCCTTGTGACAAGGATCAGGGGCCCCAACGTATATCTGCTGATTACATCTCCTGAAGTGGAAAAAATGCAAATAATAAATGTATGAGCAACGTGCTTGTTTTTTTACTTGATTAATTATGCCGTTTAATTCCAGATCCACCACGCTGCTCCACCGTATAATTTCCCAGTGGTCTTGGCTGTTTCTTCTCTCACATGCGCTCTCTCCTTTTTTTCCTCATTGCAAAATGAATCATGGATCCAACCGTCTGTACCCGGGGGAGAGCGGCGAGCTGGCGAATGGGCTGACCAATCATGAGCATCAGAGGCAGACACACAGACGCAGGGAGCCTTTTGTTGTGCACTGCACTCATCAAGTTAGAAGACAACTACCGATTTGGGCTGAAGAAAATTAAAAGATGGAGTGTAAGGAGACCAAAGAGCCGGCTTCATCTGTGTTTGTCGATCTGTTTTCTCTCTTTTGTTATATTAAATCTCCTCCTCCCTCCTCTGTGCTTTCCAGCTCATCCAATCAGACTGGCCCGTATGTGTTTATTGGAGTGGGTGGTGAAGTTTCAGTGCCATTCATAATGTCACCTGGTGATCCTGAATGCTCTTCTATTCCCAGCCTGGCCAGCCCTCTCTCAGCCTCCTGACAGTTCCAGGTTAGCCCTTTTTCCTTCTCTTCCTTGCCCCTCCTCTTCTCTTCCCTCCAGCTTTCCTCTCCAGCTCTCCCAGGGGCCCCACTGAGAATACTGCTCAGATCCAGGCCTCTGAGCCCCAAAGCCGGTCCTAATCCTCTGCATCGATCGTCCTGAGAATTTCCTCCCCAGCACAGCAGGGCCCGCTCACCGGCACTCACACTCCTCGACCCTGAACAGGCAGCACTTCTCGGGTAGACACATGGAAAATAGGGCCAGACGCATTACCTTTGTCTTCTCAACAGATGGGTCTTGTTGATGTTATGTGTGTTATTAGGTGGTTATGGCAGGCTGTACTTTGCTCCTGGGAGAACTGGTGTTGCTGCCTCTTCAAATTCAGTTAGACTTGGCTGTGATTGGCTCGATGAACTCTCAGTAACTGAGCGATCTATACAGTTTTCTGACTGCAACACAACGTTGCGGTCAGAACACTGATTGAGATCTGTATTCCTCTACTGTAGTGACTTCGAACTAGAAATGCACCAGAAGGAACTGTAACATGAAAATATAAGACAACCAATTGGAATTGTTTGCTTTTTTGCTGTTTGGACAAACGCATATTATATCCTGTTAGATACAGCGCCTACTGATAAAGATGGTATACAAAAATGAGATGTAACATTTTTGTAGTTTTGTAGTATTTTTTGTAGTATTTTCATAATTTAAATAGATAATAAAGATCAGTCACAATGAAGAAGGAAGTATATTCCAACATTTATCATGACCGCAAACCCATAGAATTAGATAAGGAGTTCCAGATTAGATGCCAAAGATCTGACGTAACAGGGGTCCCATTTAAACCTCTGACATCTATCTGCTGTTCTCTTTGCTGTTGAAGTTTGGGGTGTCATCACACCAACACCTAAAACGATCTCTATGGTCTTTAGAAAAAAAGGCTGCTGACGCCTAAGATTCTCCAAAGAGATCCACAAATTATTTGAATTAAAGAATTCCACCATAGGAAATCTGCATGTGTCACCTGCAAGTGGCCTGGCCAATTTGTCTAAGATTGCTTACAGCTGCAAATTCATCCCAAGACTTTTCGATGTCTCCGAGAACCCCAAAATCATAGGATCTTCATGTAACTGCATGGAAGAGATTGCATACAGTTCGCTTGCAAAAGAGGTGTGCCAGGAAAAAGCATTTGTTTTCAAATAGGAACAGTGCAGCTAAACTACAGTTTGAGCATTGGACATATAGGCAGACCAGAATATTTGGAGCAATGTGCACTGGACAGACAAATCAAAGATAGAGTTGTTTGGCCACAGTAGCAGTAGACATGTTTGGTACAGATCAAAGAATAGCATTTCAGGAGAAGAACCTAATAAAAGCTGTGAGTTGTGGTAGTGGAAATGTTATGCTTTAGGGCTGCTTCACTGCCTCAGGGATGGGTAAACAGGCAGTTTAGGCAAGAAACCCCTCTGACATCTTGTAACTGAAGGAATTTGTATTGAAGAGTGGTAAAAAAAATTCTGTTCCGGAGACTGCTGGGCAAAACACCCTTAAGATGTTTTTTTCTGACCAGGGGTATACTTACCTCTATTTCAAATTGTGTTGTGGTTATGTTAAAGCATGCCACCTTTATCTTCGGTGGATCAAATCTTTGCTTGTCCAAATATGTCAAAATCCAACAACTTCCAGGCAAAACTGCATTTTTAAGGGGGCAGTTGGAAAGACTGTAGAGTAGTTTGCTTAATGATCTGTCCAGGTTCTGACACGCCACATGCTAATATGAATACCATCTTCACCGAAACAGTCTAAATAAAGGCAGTTAAAGAGTGCACTATATAAGTGGAAAACTTGTTTATAATAAACTGTGGTGTCACAGCTTATCTGTAAGGGCAGTCGGGTTACATCTGACAAAAAGGTTGGGAAGCACTGTGTTAGTTTGTACAATGCCAGATAAGTTTGAATAGTGCAGTTCATTGCTGGAAACAGCTACTCTTTGAGAAATCTAAAACATAGATCTCCTAGCATAAGGATAGGCCCTATTTCCGTGCACAAAGATGGAGTAATGGAAGGTGGTGTATGCTATACAACTCTGTCGGAAGATGAGAAAGTATCATTACTAGAGTCCTCCGGGGAGAGCTCCCCAACCAACAGTCTATCCTGCGCAACATACTTGTTCATCATTTATTTACATGGAAAGCTTCCCCTGGACTCTGCTGTGTGTCTTTTACTGCAAGTGTGGAGGTTTTCGAGAGGTATTTTGCTCTGTTGCTGTGTGCTTGTGAACAAGACCAGCAAGGCTGTGTATCCAGTGAAATACTAGATGATTAGACCTCATGCTTTATTAACACATTTTCTGTGTGGTTGGCATGCTAACTTCATCCCAATCATGAATGAGAGAGGGAAAATCTGGAACATTTGGCCCTGTCAAAATGTGACTCCACGGGCCAGTTAGAGAATCTCTTTCTATACTGGCATTTAGCACCCAGTACAGATGGTAATGTATCAATACTCTTTTAAACAGGGCTCAGAGCCACATTTGTAAATCAGCCCCAGAAATATATTTGGCAATATCAGTTTGCAGTCCTTCTTGGGTAAATAATTTTGGTTGAATTGTGGTTTGGTGCATCCTCACAATACACTGCAGATGCATCTTTTATCTGCGTTTGGATTTTATTGATAGGGATATACAGTATTTAGCAGTTACCTTTACCCTCTCTGCCCATTTTCTTCTGCTGGTTTTTATTCTTATTCACTAGCTTTTTTCAGCCTGAGCTCACCAAACACCTTTAGCCTTCGCACTCATGTTCACACACCCTATTTTGTCAGTATTTCCCTCCATCTCTTCATACCCTTCTATACTTTAGTGCTCTGCTCTTTCCTCTCGTACGCTTCCTTTCCTGCCCTTTCCTTGCGTCTGCTTCCTTCCTTCCTGCGTTTTCTTCCCATTTTACCCTTGCTCTTCTTGCTCTCCTCTTGTCCGCTCCCTCCCTCCCTGCCTTCTCTCCACTCTCCCTCTTTCTCTTTATTAATTTATTGGGTTGTTATTCTCCTTGCCTGGCTCTGCTAATGAAGGCAGGATGCAGATGAGGGCGAAGGTCATCTCCGCAGCGATCGACCCCACCGCCCTGCAGCATGGCACTCTGACTGGCACAGGTCAGTGGCAGCTGTCAATCAAAACGCACACATGCGTGCGCCCATTCACGTGCACACGTGCACTCACACACACTATCACTAAAATCAATTCATACATAAAGATAACAGCTATGTTGTATGACAATTAACAATTTATAATTACCCCTACAAATTCAGATGCTTTGAGAAGGTGATTTCACAGCAGTTGTTTCCAACCTCTTTGGTCTTTGGCACATTCAAATGAAACAGTGCCCTCATTGTAGGTGATTTGTTTTTGCTCTTACACTGTTAAATTTTAACAGTCTTTTCAGGCCCTTAAAACTTAGAATTTCACAGGGAAAAAACTGATTAGAGGAAAGTAGGTGATATTAAAAACGCTCAACAACACAAAATTTTGCCTTCAAAATCAAATCAACATCTTTAAACATCTCATTATACTCTTTATAAAAGTAGGATTTACTTAACTAATTTGCTTTTAACTGATATATGTCATATGTAATGTCATCTTATAATTTTTATGTAATATGTGACTGTAACTTTGATCCATATTTACTGAAATGTCAACACCAACTACTTGTCATCTTGTTATGTACAGAAGTTCATGATGACCATTAATGATATTGGTGTTTCCCTGAGTTTTCTTGAGTGCCCCCACAAGGTAAACATCTGTAGTTTTGAGGGACATCTGGTCTGTTGTTTCAGATATTCATGTTTCCCATAGGATAAACTTTCATTAGCTAAATATTTCATTTTTACCTCAGGTATACTTTGTGCTTAGTGTTAACAAGTAAGTGTTTGCATGCTAATATGCTAATGTGGTGCAAAGAGACCGGCCGACAACCATCTGGCGACCACTGGTCACTAGGGTAAAATATGTATTCCCTGTCTGGCCGTGAGTGGTTGCGAGAAGTTGCTGGCAGTTGCTAAAGCCCCATTCACACAGGCCTAGAGACCGGTGAGTGAACCCATAGTAACCACCTGATCGCTAGGGAAAAGTGTGCATTTCCCCACTGGTTGGGGAGTGTTTGCAGGAGGTTGCTAGCATGAAATTGCTCACAAAGAGGTGCCGCACTGAAAACCTCTTTGCGATTGCTTTGGTTGCTAGCAGATTGACTTATGTCACAACTTTTACTTTGAAGGCGAATGTTCTCCAGTTTTGGTTCGTGTTGCACTTTTTCAAATTTCACTACAGTTTGGAGAGTAAATGGCGGGTGTTTGCAGACAAATCGGCATCTTCCATGCAAACTACGGCAAACCGTGACAATTGGCTAGAAACCAAGACAATCACTCGCCAAACGGTTGGGGAATACACATTTTTCCCCAGCTACTGGGGGTTGCCAGGGGGTCAGTCACTGGTCTCTAGTCCTGTGTGACTGAGACATTAGTTAGCATGTTACCTGGTAAACTTCCATGTTCACGTGATCATTTTAAGCATAGAATGCTGGCTTAGTATCGTGGTTAAGGAAAGACACTTTTTTCTACTTTGTTAATCATGTTGTGAATCTTTGGGGGATCCTGACCCCCAAGATGGGAACCGCTGCCTTATAGAAATGGACATGTATCCACAAGACAGTCTTGAGAGGTTGAAGAGAAAGCAACTGGACTTCTTTAGGTTTGTGAATGTTGTAACAATACAGTATTCTCCCAGGATGACTTGGTTCACAAACCTAAAGAAGTCCAGTTGCTTTCTTTGCAAGCTCTCAAGACTACCATGACCTGGATGACTGAGAACCTACACAGACATATCTACAAGACAAGAAGTGTAACTTCTTTGTGTGCCACCAAAAGAGCTTTGATCTGTTGTGTAGTGGACAATGGATTTCTTGCTGCTGTGGCATCTGGCAACAGGATGTTGGATTCTATGGGTTTTTGACGTGGGACCTCCATGGAATAGGCACTGATCTGGCTTTAGAGAATTTGTCAGTGCATCAGTGGCTTGAGGTCTTTGTCATGTTCCTCGAGTTGTTTCTGGGCAGTTTTTGAAGTGTTGCAGTGTCCTGCAGGGAGAGGCTGTTTTTGGGCAGTGGTATTGCCATAGGGGATTTACGTGGTGTGCATCAGTGTTTAGTATGTGTCAAAGTAACATTCATGAATACCTGGACCCAAGTCATCCCGGGAGAACACTGTATTGTAACATTATCAGTTTTATTCACTTCACCTTTCACCTGGTTTTGATCTTATGGCTCCATGTTTTTTTTTAATTATACAAACATGCTCAGATGATCTTTCACTGAACACAGCTCAAACATTTGTGCCTCCACAGGTTGAAGTGTTAGACCTCTGGTAATCCCACCGCTGGTGTTCATTGGCCTTGACATGGTGAAGACCTTTGAGCTGCTTCTCCGTGAAATTCCATATTTGAGCACTTGTAGCTTTTACAACCCCTGCTCTTCATCACACCATGTCAGGATATTGTGTGTTTGTAGATGCACTCGGTGTTCAGACATCTTGTATGCATGTCAGTTTTGTTCATTGTTATTGTTGTGGGTTTATTTGTGTGCTCAGCCATGTTCTTGAGTGTGTTCACCTGCATCTGGGCTCCTGTGAATGTGCATGAGTGCACAGCTATCACAAACACACACACACCCAAAACACACACACGTATCTCTATTAGCAGTATACTAGTGTTAACAGTGTTCTGCCATGCGTGAACCTCCCCACCTTTCCCTCATATCTATGCAAAGCTGGGGTCCTGTCAATCAGTCACCTTGGTGACATAGAGCCCCACCTCCCCAATTAGAACTGACAGGGCAGGATTAGGAGGGGGGCGGGCCCCCGCCGACCTGCCTACGTGTCAATCACGCGCCGGGCATCCACACGCCTGTTTACTGTCAGATCCCATCTCCGTCTGTCAGACTGCACGGCAACCGTCGCCCAGGGAGGAGAGGAGGAGGGTTGTGGGAGACAGAGAGGGGGGAGGAGGAGATCTGATCGGAATTAACTATGCTTCTCCCCACAGACCGGCCGTGCTTTTAATTCATGAAAGGGATGAGAGGAAAGTGGGAAGAGAGAGGGAGTGATAGAGGGAGGAGAGCATTTAAAACCCAGAGCAGGGCCTTCTTTAGAAGTTTTCAGAGTGATGTTTCTTCTCTCCCTGACAATCACTTTTCTTCTCACAGTAACTCTTCCTCCTGTCTTTCTCTCCCAGACTTCTTCACTAAGGTGGTACCTTAGTGTCGATATCTTTTTGAAGTTGTTTTTTGACCCTGGGTGTTTTTAATTCACACAAATGTGTGTTTGTATTTTTTGAGTTAGAGAGTTAAGGTCAATTTTATTTAGTTCTGTACATGCTCATGCAAATTTGTGTCTCTGTTTCAGTACATGTCTGGGGGTTAGGGTCCTGCCTACACACCTACAGTAAGTGAATACATAATGCCGTTCTGCTCCTCAGATTGTGCACAAAGCAGTGTCACGCATGCAGAGTTCACACAATGCTAATGGATGTGTGTTTTTGTGTATCCCTGGCTCTCTGGTCACTTGGTTGTGTGCATTTCTTTTTTTTCGGGTCTCTGGTGGTGGCCTAACTTTGACCTTGGTGCCCTCACTCTAATCCTTTAGCAAATGAGGGCTGTGTGGGGCTAAAGAGGGGGTTTGAGGGTCTGTATCAAGCCACTGTTTTAGGATTAGAGGAGCAGAATGAAGGTCTTGGGGTTATGAGGGTAGAAGAAGAGGGTAACAATAGATTGTAATGGAGGAGGAGGAAGGATGTCATCAGCATGGTGTCGGTCACCAGTGGTCTTATTACCTCAAAGAAAGAGATTATGTTTCTCACTCCCTCATTTTTGCTTGTGCTTTAGTTAGCAGGATCAAGTCACATTTGTAGAAAGTTAGAGCGTAAGTCAGAATAATCTTTTTCTGTTTTTGGTGTAAATAAACCGCAGTATGTGGCCTCTTTTCAGCAACTTCAACTTTCACCCACTGATTTAAGTTAACAGTCAAAATTCCTAATTCAGTAGAAATGTTTCTGTATGGGCTTAGCCTATTTTTGCTTGAATAGAACATCTTATAGACTGTGGATGATGCTAAAAAGATTTTTTACATGTCATATTTACTGTTATATTGTTCTTGTAGTCATGCCTACATGAACTGCTGTAATTATCAATCATGAAACTGCAATCATATTTAGATAAATTTAAAAAAACGATTAACTCTACACAATGCTGCAAACATTGTTGGCACATCACAGGTTGTGTTACAGGAAGTTAATTGCCCATAACTTATTGATCATAGAGTAAGTCTGACAATAATTTTTTGTTAGTTTCATTGCAGATATGTATTAAAAACAGCTTAACATTTTTCATCTTTATCTCACCCACCACCCGTTGGTTTGTGGAATTGCTTTTTGCAGCCTCAGCTTTAGTTCATGGGTGTCACCACAGCTCACACAGTGAGGTGCATCCTGCATCCTGGGTACATTTCACAAATACATACAGCTCTGGAAAAAATTAAGAGACCACTCCAAAATTATCAATTTCTCTGATTTTGCTATTTCTAGGTATATGTTTGAGTAAAATTATTCTATAAACTACTGACAACATAACTCCCAAATTCCAAATACAAATATTTTCATTTAGAGCACTTATATGCAGAAAATGAAAAATGGTCAAAATACCAAAAAAGGTCCAGTGTTTTCAGACCTCAAATAATGCAAAAGTTCATATTCATTTTTAAACAACACATTACTAATGTTTGAACTTAGGAAGTGTTCAGAAATCAATATTTGGTGGAATAACCCTGATTTGCAATCACAGCTTTCACGCGTCTTGGCATGCTCTCCACCAGTCTTTCACATTGCTGTTGGGTGACTTTATGCCATTCCTGCCGCAAGAATTCAAGCAGCTCAGCTTTGTTTGATGGCTTGTGACCATCCATCTTCCTCTTGATCACATTCCAGAGGTTTTCA